>JBAGKK010011227.1:0-12048 GCA_037177015.1 Euceroptres primus
TACAATAGTCTCTTCTCAATGGAAAAAAGCAGAAACAACATTTTGCAAAACCTTCAGTATTTTCGCTGGGGAGTGATTAACAAAATAATGTGTTTATAATTAATTATGTTGCCGCATCACGAACGTTTTGCAAATTTAATACAGGATAGAGACTGAATTTGTAATTACTCACTCAGGTTTGCAAAATGTTTTGAATTTTCGTGGGGCAATGGGGGGCAAATTTTGCAAATTAATTTTTTTAAACAAATTGCCGACCCGATCACGTTTCGCAAAATTTTATTTTATGTTCAACATATAAAAAAACAACTATACAATTTTTTTGAAGACCGTCGGAATTTTTGTTAATTGACTCGATTTTTATGTCTAATTCCACTGGCCTATACATTTTAACTACTTTTTTAAAGTTAAGTAATAAATTTATTTTTGTGCTGTAACCGTGAAAATTTCAAGTCTATTGTTAAAAAATGAAGACATGAGAATGACAACTCGTTAAAGACCATTTGAAGTTGGCCCCCAAAGTAATAGTTAAAATAACCTAATTTAGGGGCCAACTTCAAATAATCTTTACCGAGTTGTCATTCTCATGTCTTCAATTATATTTGACGGTTTATAGAAGCAGGAAAAAAAGTACCAAAATTAATTTCAATTTTAATACATTTTTTAGAAAAAATTAGTTTTGTGTCAAAATTATTTGTCTAATAATAGTTATTTTACATTTTATGTTTTTCGTTTATTCTTATTAAACACTCATAATTTTTATCCAATTTGAATGAACAATAACTCATTTTGTTCATTGGAATATTCTCTTCAAGTCGGTTGGTTGAATTTTATTAAAAATAATTTATTTAGAAACTATAGACTGTACAAAATTTGTTTATTTAACAAATCATAAACAAATTATTTTTTAATAAAATTCAACGAACAGAATTGTAGAAAATGTTTCAATGAACAAAATGATCTATTGTTCAATAAGATTATATAAAAATTACGAATGTTTAGTAAGGTTAAAGAAAAAACACAAAATGCCAAATAATTATTATTAGACAAGTAATTTTGACCCAAACTAATTTTTTCTAAGCAATGTATTGCTGCCTCTTCCAAAATGCATTAACCTTAATTTGGTTCCTTTTTTTCTGATTCTATGAGGCTGTTCAAGTATTACGTAACGCGATTGTGAGAAGGATGGAAATATGATTTCCGTGCAACTGAAAGAGGCAGGAGTATACCAAAAGCGTTATGTAATACTTGAACGGTCCCTAAAACCGTTCTTTAGTTGAGGGACATGTAATTTTATTTTTTAATAAAATTTGAGATTTTTTATGAAAACTTTCCATTTATTAATATTTATTCACTGCCCTGATATTTCTGATAAAAAAATGTCCCCCTTTTTCAAAAAAAAATCCCCTCTTTTCGAAAATATATCCCTCTATTTCCCTTAAAATTGAACTACTCAACCGCTGCGATCCCTGTAATAATTGTAAAATGTTAACTTCGGAAAAGTGGAAAATAAACAGTTTAGAAATGAACATTTTTGAAGATTTTGCAATTTGAAAATTAAAAAACAAACTAGAAAATTGCTGGTCAAATAATCAAGAAATTCGAATAATAAACTATTTGAAAATTACATTTCGATCTTGGAATTCTAAAATTATTTTATATTTTATTCTCTCAGTTTGTACAATAAATTGTATACATTGAAATTTTTCACCGTGAAAATTTTCATAATAAGCTAATTGTTTGCAGAATTTTTAAAATCGAATTGAAAATTTCAAATGAAAATTGTCATAGTAACATCTCTAGTAAATTATCTCATTCTCGAACTTTTTGTACAGGTCGGAGATCAGATTATTGAAATCAACGGTATCAACACGAAAAATATGACGCACACCGAAGCAATCGAAATTATACGAAATGGTGGACCATCCGTTCGACTTTTGGTTCGACGTGGTTGCCAGATGCCTTCAGTGGTAGGTGCCTCTTCTCACCTTTATGATATGAATATCTAAAGTTAATCGAGTAATAAATCCTCGATTATACTCTCAAATTAATGATACTACATTCAGTGTCAGGGCTAACATCGACACTTGTTTCAATTCGAGAGCTTCAGCCTGTAATCATTATTATCGTATAAGCAAAACAGGAAGCTAAGACAATTATTTATAGTTATGAAATTGGATTCATTCATCAAACTCGGATGATCTTTTGTTTAAAGTCTTTAGAACTTGCACAGGACAAAAGCAAAGTTTAAATCAATATCCAAGCTACCTAGCGAATAAGACAATTGATCGCGGAAGTAAGGATGAGGAACAACAGGGTTTGTTATCATTCTGATTGCGAATCTCAATGATGTTGAAATTCAATGCCTTGTGATATTCAAATGTAGATTTTAAAACAATTTACTTGAACGGATTTAAATTGCTCAATAGTTTGGGACATTTCGAATATTTTCAGGATTGTCAATTTTATACAAAATTTCACGAACATAAGACTAATTCCATTCCGGCTTAAAGTGCTTCATACTTTTTAATAACACTTTTAAACATAAGTGCAATTTATAAGCTAAAACTTACTTAAATCAAACAAGTTCTTAAAATCACGAAATAGATAATAAAATGGCTCTTGCCATTTGAGAACTGAGCTACAAATTCACTTGTCAATATTTTAAAATCTAGATGGCCACTTAGTTAAATTACCAAGTTACTCGATTTGCTTCTTATCGAGTGCTTTTTACAATTGTCGACACCAATTTATGTATACCGGAAGTAGCGTAATTGTGTAATTTGTATATTGTTTGGATTCAATTTTTTAAGCTGAGTAATATTTTGTCAGCGTGATTAATGTAGTACTTAACAATTATGCAATCGTAAGAAAAGTCCCTGACTTCAGCAAGTGTTTTAAATAATGCAAGATTGAAATTTTTCTCAATTTTTCACTTTTTCAAAGCAATTATTTCGTTTGCTTTTATAATGCTTAGTACCAATCGCTGATCCTGACTACATTAGTTTGGTGCCAGCTTTGTACATTAATTCTTCGTTCATTAGCGAATATTAATCATTCTAAAAAATGTGATAGAGAAACAGGCAAAAAATAAAAACACAGTGCCTTGGGCGTGTTCAATATTTTTGAATCTGATTCAAATTAAATGCTATTTGAAACTAAATTTCCGAGCTCAAAGGGCAGTTGTAAAATTTTGTTTCATTTCGTTGTAGAGTTGCGATTTCAAAAAAGTCGAAAAAGCGAAGAAATTTTCGCCTGGCAAAGATTGCAAAGATTGATGGCAGATTTGAGTATTTCCAAGAAATTGCAAACAAAAGCAAGTCTAGATGAATTTTTAGAATTTATAATATGAGAATAAATGGAGTTTACAATTTTAATTCAAGTGTACAGTTTCTAATTTTCTTAATCTGGTTTAAAAATTGATATTCAAAAAAAGAATGTTAGAGTTTTTGAAATCTTTTTTTTTTAATTCTTTAGTTTGGGAACTTATTTTTGCACTGTTATACAATTTTTATTTTCTTCAAACTTTTTATTATTCCCTCAATTTTTAAAATACTGAAACGACTCCTAATGTGAATTATAATATTCGCTTTTCTAAATCAACTTTTTTCAATAGCGCCTTTGAAAAAAAAGTTGACCTTGATTAGATTTCCTAGTGATAAGACTAACTTAGGCTCGAGAGTTTGAGTGAAATTACACAATAAGTGCGATAAAAAATAAAAATACAAGGTTCTTCGCATAATGTATATTTTAGAATATTATAATTATTGTGTATCCGACGTTTGCCTCGAACAAGGTGAAATGTATTCTCTTCCTCAGAGTTACTAGAACCTCGTTAAAACGCTCATGATCGTATTCTCGTTGAATCGTTCGTTTAATGTAAATCAAGCTCATTTTCGTCGCTTTTCTCATTACTTAGTTTTTTTCTGCAGAGTTGTTCAGAAATGTAAAAATCCCTAATGTTTACTTTTAATCGATTTTAATTTTATCATTAACGAAAATCCTCGACAGCAGGATAGAGTCTTCAATCTTAACAAGCGGAGTTTTTTCTCTTCAAAAAATTTTAATTACAGATTATTATTTATTTTAATTGAAGTTTTAATTAATTACAATCAACATGAACTGTTTTTGGAATCCAGTAAATAAATACAGCTTGTATTTATTAAAATCCTAGCTTTTCAGATTGAATACTCGTGATCCTGTTTTTTTTTTTCAGTTACAGACAAAATAATGTACGTATGATGGTAGATATTTAAATTAAGTGCTGTACCGACCAAAGATGCGCCCTTCAGCAGCTTAATATATTTGAGACTTAGACTAGCGCAGCTAATCAAATTGGTTTACTTTGAAACGAGAAGAGTGACTCAAAGAGCTTTCCTGAGCAATAATAAGCTCGTGCTCCTAATATTGTACGAAGACGTGTGATAAATGATAAATATTTGAAGGATGAGTGAAAGTACGAATCTTGATTAAGATTGCAAAGAAAAAGTCTCTTCCTATCTTGATGTAGTGTCAAAGAGCGTTAGATATTTTAAGGAAAGTTCTATTTTTATATGGCTAGACTAGTGCGTTATTACTTTCAGCAAAAGGGCATTGACGAGGTTGGAAAAAAGCTAATTCGATTCTATTTTAGATCTCAAAACTCAAATTAACGGTTGTAATATTATTTGCAAATAGAAAAGGCAGCATCTTTTGTGAACTCCGAAAGTACGAGTGGTTAGAGCCAATTTGATAAAACTCTCATTTTACATTCAATGCACTTTATTTTTTATAAACAAATTTATACATATATTCATTATACATATAAAATTGTAAATATGTGCCTGAAGAAGCGAGAATCTCGTTTTTGGAATGGTTTCTAGAGTAAGAATCGTGTTACTGCAATTTTGCAATTCGTCAAATAATTCTATCGTTGATATTATTAATACATAATTGATAATAATTGAAACTATGATTTATTCAGAAAACCGGATTTTCGCATTTCTTGCCTACTTTTTTTATTTTATGGGAATTTTACTGCCAGTCGATAGAATTTTTTTTACTGAAGATCTGTTCTTTTTACTGTATTTGGAAATTTTTTGAATATATCAATCATTGATTTTTGAATTTTTCTAATATATTTTCTGATTTGCATTTCCAAAAATATGATCTCAGTATATATAATAACTCTGATAATAAGAGTAATAATCTTACTAATAAACAAAAAAAGTTTTAAATATTAACGAAAGTGATTCATTTGAATGGAAATGATTGAACAGATCTTTGCTTTTGATTTTTTTTTAGTAATAATTATATATTAGCTAGAAAAGAAGCATAAAACGCATGTAATTTAGAATATATTCAATTTGTATTACAGTTTTTTTAGAATAGTGGACTCACAAAATCATTGCATCTCAATTTTAGATTGTAGCTCATATTTATTGTAATTGAAAAGCTACTTGTATATTGTAAATGTTTTTGAGGAGCTGTTATAGGAGATATCGTTTATTGTATAACGGCGCAGAATAAATTTATAAAAATATTGTTATTTTGAGAATCGTATGCAGCTGCTGAACTGTTGTTAACATACTTTTCAAATAATAAATAAAACCATTTAATATTAAATTGATTTTTTTATCTTCAATAATATCACCAATATTCAATATTTTTATCACCAATTTTCAGTTATCTTTTGAGATTACTAAGTATCAAAAATCCACGAAAATAACTAGTAATCTTATCCATTGTTCATAATTAATCATTATTGATAACGGGTCAAAGTTTCCATCTACCTTATATATTTTGCAGTTTTTTCTTCCTCTGGTTTTAATTTAAATAATGTTTTAGAAATTAAGTTTTAAATTAGGCAGTGTCAAGTATTTCGGAAATTTCTGTACAACTAGTACACAACATAGTATAGGCCGAAGCTATTGTTACGGTATTTTCCGTAACAATAGCCTGTCCCCCTTTTGTGTTGTATGCTAGTTGTACGGAAAAATCCGTAACAATATCCTCGGTTTGTAAATTAATTTAAAAAATCTTTACAATGTTAGATTTTTAATTAAAATTTTTTTTGTCCTTAATTGGCTTAAATTTGATTATTTTTAAAACTTATTTTTCGAAAAAATTAAATAATATTATTTGGTAATAAAAAGTTTTGTATTTTCAATCAAATAGAAAAATGTAGTGTAGAATTGTTTAATTTCATTCCTTTTAAAACAATTTCATTTTAAATTTTAAGTTTTAATTAATAAATTACAATTTTAAATATCTATGGAATTTTTACTTTTTTTTAGTTTAACAACACAATTGTTTAGAACTTATTTATATTGCCATAAATATGAGCAGTATTAAGGATAAAGGTCTAATTACCCTTAAACTCTTAGAAATTGCACGAAAATTATTGCCTAGCACTTTTACAATAAACTTATTGTCTAGGGAAAATTAAAGATCAAATTTCAGGTTTGAATTTGGCGCCATGGCGTTAGCATTGCTTTTTCCCCAGAATATTATGTTTTTTCCAAGAATAGAACTCAAACGTCAGACGCTTGCTGTCAATACTAAAAAATAATATCCCCAAATACTTTTACTCTTTTTCTCAAAAAAAGCCTCGTTTGCGCCGACTAAATAAAATCGCAACCATACGTAGAACTTCAAAATACTAAATTACCCACGAAATCCGTAAAAAAGATGAAAACTTGTTTTAATCTTTCCACCTAGTGCCAATGCCCAAGTTGGCAGCACTGACGATTGATCGTGAGTATTTTACCTAGAATGTGTATCATATATTTATTCCTGGTCCCTCTGGGCGAATGTAAACAGAATTTTTCTTAAATATGATGTGACACGGGTCGAATTACGCGGTACGACTTGTGTCAATGGAGTGCTAAGTGATTCGGTATCAATGTTTCGACTGAATCTGGATAATGAAAAGTGATCGAACGGCGTTTCGAGTCCTGTGAGTGAAACGGGTTTGGTGCGCGGCTCCCCGTAGTTTGGTTCAGTGGAGTGGAGTGAAGACGGTCTTTTCATGGAAGTGCAATGAGACACCTTGGGAAAATCATCGCTTCCTCGCCGAGGGTGAGTCTTTTTTGGCATCGATTTCGCATTCCCGGGACGAAAAATCCCTCGGGGCTAAAAATGCTTCTCGTCTGAGACGCCAAGCCTAAATTATGGACACTTACGAGCGGTGAATTTTTTTCTTGGTAGGCGATCGGAGCATGTATTTTTCATTCGCCATGAGGCCTCGTAGTATGGTGTGCATGTTTCTCTCGTAAAACACACACACACACACGTGCATAATGCGTGCGGATGCATAAAAGCCCTGTGCTTAAATGCAACGAATGTTAGTGTATTCGACTATTCGACATTGTATTTAAGTGATATGGCTATTCGCTTTAACTAGTATTTAAGAAGCAAGAAGTCACAAGCAAGAATGCCTGAACTAACACACGTACACGCATGTATTACTACGTACACTTGGGCTCGAGCTCAGAACGATCTCCAGTGCTGGGATCGCGGAAAGACTAATAAATCAAAATTACTTGGCTTTTCTCGATTCATAGCATGAGTGGTTGGCGCAAACATCCACTTTATCGCTATTTTTCCCCTTTTCCTTGTAAATATCTGCTTTCAAACTCTCGGTTCTTTGGAATTACTCGCGAGTGCTTTGTTTGTCCTCAATAAAATTCACTGGCGATCAATCGTATTTTATGTCCCTTCATAAAAAACAAAAGAAAATTAGGAATAAATACAACTCACATTGTTGAGAAAAAAAAATCCGAAGGAATTTTTTTACTAGTTAGTATTTCAATTTTTTTTATCTCCTTCAGCATTGATAGTTCTTGAAATTATTAAAGTTTATTGATATAAAAAATATAATTTTCTTCTTTTTTATCAGACTCAGCGAAAAAATGTTTGACACAGTGCGATACCGTTACACTAAATTTTGATTTTCTCGGAACAGAATCATTTTTTTATCAAACATTTTTTATGCTCCTTCAGCATCCCCATATCTCAGGAGCACATTTCTATTTTTGTAAAAAATTGAAAATTCAATTTATAATCTCTACCCAAATCCGATTTTGAAAACTTATGAAATTCTAACCTCAACATTCTCGGCGGATTTACGTGGAATTGGCTAACTTTTTTTACATCAGACTTTGTTTACCCGAATCCAGCAACTCAATATCTCGGGAGAAAGTTTTTATTTTTTCTTAACTGAAAATTGTATTTTTTATCGTAAACTGCAGCCGAGCCTGCTCCAATTTTTGGTTAGTGTCACATTGAGATTGTCAACTTCCACATCTATTTCCTCGAAACTGGATAACTTTTTCTAATCAAACTGTTTTGTTCTCAATTCAGCAACACTTCAGCTCGGAAGTGGACTTTTGATTTATCTTTAAATGGTGATTTAGATTTCGCAGAATGCTTTTTCGTTCCTGAAAAATTCACATTGTGTTGATTATCTAATTTTGTTTTGCCACCCTTCAAATACTGATTGATTAAAAACTTGCAAGCCTTAAGTGCAGTGGAATTTTAAGTTTCAAGAATTTTAAAATTTGGGTTTTTCAAAGTCGAATGCTTTAAATTTAAATGTTATGTGCTTCAAGTTTTCAGAGTGCTTTTAAAGTGCTATTTCACGAACTCACAATTTTTTTTTTCAATTTTCAAATTTTGTCAAATTGCAAGCGAACACTTTTAGAAAGTAGTTATTTTCTAAATTGTTTTGTAAATTAAGGATTAAAGAAAAAAAAAAGCAGGATGAAATTAAGTATTAGCAAGACAAAATTGGTTGTAAAATTTCTGTAGACATCTTTAAATGAAAACGTTGCTGTTGTTTTATTTTAACTTTTTCGAAGAGGTCCGTCAATTCTTCGATTTTGTATTATTGAGAACATAATAGATTTGAATTCGAGAAGCGGTAAGTTGAGATCTCCCAAGATGCACAGTTCAGCAATAAGATCTTATTTTCCGATATTACATGTGTCACTTGTGTCGCTAACACATGTCTTAAAAACAAAGAAAGCATTCTGTTTCCAGTGCATTTCTTGTAAGTTAACAAAGCCTGCATTCCAGTGTTGATACTAAGAAGTCATTTAATATTTTTCCAAGTAGCTTTAATTGATCACTAAACATATTGAGACTTTTACTTCTCTCTTTAAATAATTTCAAGTTTCCAACTTGAATCGTCCCGTGAGACATCTAAAAATTTATTTTCTTAAATTGAAATTAGTGTTATTCCTCCATTGTTTGCAATTACATTTGTGTTATCTTATCGTTTTAATAAACTTTTATAAAGCAGTAAAGCTCGATTTTATAAAAAGTCATTTCATTTTTCAACAGTTACTAATGAATTAAATGAAATTATTCATACTTATTTGCTTAGCGGTAATTTCTTCTGCTTTTACTGTCTGCAATAAATTTTCAGGAAGTCTCGTAATTTATTATGAAGAGCAGTATCAATAAAAGTGCGTAACTTTTTTTCGTCGTATCAGCAATTCGGCAACATATTTGTTGAATCAACGAAAAAATATTTTGGGTTTGGAATTTTTGTGTGAAACGAGTGTAAAATTTAGAAATTCAGTTGGGTCGAGAGTTTCTATAAACTAGATGATCTCATTAAATATTTGCAAAATTTAATTGACGTTGCGAATTTAAAACAAAAAGTAAAGTAGGTGCAAAGCAAAACAATTAAACTTCCTGCTTTTGTTCTTATCTATAAATTTAATCTACGCACATTAGAGACTAAGAGACAATAATCTACTTATAAATAGATCTCCATAAACATCTTTAATTCGCATATAAATGTCGAAGTACGCAGTCACATTTTAGGATTTCTCCTTTAAATTTAAAGGAGAATGCGTCATGAATAATTCATTCAGTAATTTCTTATTCCACTAAAATATCTCTGATTTTGTTCCGTTTCTTTGCTGAGTGCGTGAGTTTCGACTGTAGCAAGTTGCAGCAGAATGGAAGCTTGGGTTTTTTTATCTCCTTTCATTAAAATTTATTTATTTACGTAAGAAAATCCACTTTCCTTGCTTTTATCTAATATTTACAATTGCTATTATATTCATTAAAAATTTTAGGCTACTGGGAATTCAAAATTGTAAACGATTTGTTTATGGTTTTTTCTTAATCTTTTGAAGTTTATGAAGGATCATATTCAAATATTGTTAATTTATTAATATCTTAGAATGGTATTAAAATTAAAGGACAAGTTAAAAATTTTCATAAGAATTTTGTTCAGAATTTGGGTAATATATATTTTAGAATTTAGACTTTAAACCTAGAGTTATAAAGTTTTCACTGGCATTTTAAGAAAGGAGGGTGGTAGGCCTAAGAAAGGAATTTCTTGGTAATAGGAAATCGAGATAAATGCATAGGGGGCTCAAAATGGTTGTGGGTCATTCAGGCTAAAAATCCTGCACCCCTGATCGGTTTGGGATGCTAGAAACCTTTCAGAGTTCACCCAAGCTTTCCATGACATGAGAAAATGAGATAATGAGGACTAGGAATTTCTTCCTAAGATCTTGTTTGAAACATTTTTTAGTAGTCAATGAAGAGATCTACAATTTATTTTAAATTTTTAATATACTAAAATATTTAAATTACACTAGATCATCATTTTTAAAAAATAGATTTTACTAAAAATATTTCGCTGAATTGTTGACCAGAGTTCTCGTTCGGATTAATGCAAATAAAATTTGATAAATCTGACAAACAGGTTTTTCGAGGCAATTATAACAAATCTTTAATCCTGGGGATTGACCAGATTCCAGCTTAAATCTTAGGATCAAAGATCTTCCATTAGAAATGCAGGTATTTTTTAGATATTTTAATACAATAAAATAGTCGAATTTTCTTCGTGGGTATTTTCCTAGAAGGAAAGGTTTGTAATCTAAATTAATCACGCGGTTTGGAAATTCCAGATGATGTATATCCTTCGTTTGAATTGTTTGCAGTATGACGAATTGGGTTTATAAAAAAAAAACAGAGGGTCAATGATCACATTTCAATGTTTACAAAATTTTATATTATTAACGAAATTTAAATATTTTTAAGAACATTTTAATATCACATTCCAATGTTTCTTTAATGTTACAACTCTTTTGATTCACAACTCAGTTGAAATTCTAAATAAAAATTTTGAAATATAGAATTGAGAAAAATGGAAATTAAAATTAAAATTGAAGTTTACATTTAAAGGTCTTCTGGGTCCATGTCCAGGAAGTTGGCACCGCCAACTTGATTTTTCAAAAAAATGAAAGTTGTGCTAAATTGTGCTAGATTTGTGCTCTGTTGTCCCGCAGAAGATTTTTCGAAAAAATCAAAATTGGAGCCAAAATTCAAAAAAAACTTTTTTTGACCCAGCACCGCCATTTTGTTTTTTCAAAAAAAAATGAAAGTTGTGCTGAGTTGTGCTAGATTTGTGCTCAATTTTGCCGCAAAAGATTTTTTGAAAATATCAAAATTTGAGCCAAAATTTCAAAAAAAAAATTTTTGGCTCAGCACCGCCAACTTAATTTTTCTAAAAAATGAAAGTTGTGCTGAATTGTGCTAGATTTGTGCTCAGTTGTGTCGCAAAAGATTTTTCGAAAAAATCAAAGTTTGAGCCTAAATTCGCCAAAAACTTTTTTGGGCTCAGCACCGCCATTTTATTTTTTCAAAAAAATTAAAGTTGTACTGAGTTGTGCTAGCCTAGCACAACAAAACTTCCTCAAGACACTTTTCGCTCAGATTAATATTTTCAAAATTAGATCAACTTTTTTGAACTTAGAAATAGTTTTTGACCCGAATTTTTCAAAAATGCAAATTTCGAAAATCGGAAAGATGTGCTGAGTTGTACTAGCCTAGCACAACAAAACATCCCCCAGACACTTTTCGCTCAGATTAATATTTTCAAAATTAGATCAACTTTTTTGAACTTAGAAATACTTTTTGACACGAAATTCGCATTTTTTAAAATTTCGTGTCAAAAAGTATTTCTAAATTCAAAAAAGTTGATCTAATTTTGAAAATATTAATCTGAGCGAAAAGTGTCTTGGGGAAGTTTTGTTGTGCTAGGCT
>JBAGKK010011237.1:0-12048 GCA_037177015.1 Euceroptres primus
AGAGACGCGTGGCGGTCTCGGGTAGATGAGGCAATGAACTTTCGAGTTCCAAATGCTGATAAATAATAATAATATAATAATAATAATAATAATAAATAAACCATAAAAAGTAATTTTGCAGAGTGTGGTGAATTTGAAAGCTATGGGGTAATGCTATGACATAAAGGAGGGGAGTAATGTTATTGATTCCCTATTCCTTCCTTGCCACAAAACACCTTGTGACACTCGATTGCAATGTATCTATCTTCAGTCTCACTACGACTTTTGACGGGGTCTCTAGACTTCTTTCATAATCCTTAATCTAATTTTAAAAACCTTATGATGTTTTAATCAATTTTATATCATTTTATTTATATTTATTTTCAGTATTTAATTTATGTAATTTTAATCAGTGCTAATTTTTTCTGTGAATTACAGTAATTATTTTTTTTAATGTGTGAAATTGTTAGTACAATACTTTAATTACTTTCACCTTCTTGTAATTCAATTTTGAAAGTCCAATTATATTTTCGGTAATGAGATCAAATTCTGATCATCTGATAATTTGGAAGGGTGAACGTATCAATTATTTCTTTGGAATTGCCTCAATAAACTTTTTGTTTTCAGATAATATAAGTAGAATTTTTCTTTCTTTTTTTACTCCTTAGCAAATAATATTATTTCAATTCAGAATCTGAGTTTCGAGATCTACCTCCCTTGCAGTTCGACTTCAGACTGATGTTCTCTCAGACTAGAATATGTAAATCTATACAGGAGTCAGAACCAAGGTATAAAAAAGGTAATAATTATCTTGACTTAAGTTTGCAAGTAATTATCTTAAAGCTCTTGCTTCGAATGAATAATCCCATAAGATTTATACAGTTTGAAGAAAACTGTTCTGTATGAATTGATAATTCCATAAATTTTACAATTCTTTGAAGCAATTATCTTAAAACTCTCGCTTAGGATGAAAAGTCATATAAAATTTATACAATTCGAAGAAAAGTTCCCTGCAGATAGCAGTCTGTTATGAATTAATAATTCTATAATTCCCGCTATGGAGAGGGAAAAATCTATGGTATCAGAATACTTCAGTCTTAGTTCGACTGTCGCCGAAGAATGGACTTCTTTGATAATCGTTTATTTTCCATCAATAAATTTTTTCTGTCTTGCCTTGGGCTCTGGCCTCATCAAAAGAAAAAACGTTTAATTCAAATGCTAGTAATTTCTTTCATGACGATTTTTTTCCTCACCTCGGTAATAGTCCAAAAAGTTTTAAATAAAAAATCACATTATTAGGAGTCATTTGACAAAAAGTTGAGAAATTTGACTCTTATACATAAGTCATTTCTCTAAACCCCAATTATTATAACAAAATATTTTTAATACTACATATAAAATTTAAAATTTAATTTTAAAATTTACAGTTCTAATATATTATAAGTAGGTACTGAGACATTTTTAGAAAAAATTTATTGATAAAAGGAAATATTTTTCATTTATAGAAAACTGAGTCACTGAGATATTTTTTGAGTGGAAGTAATAATAAAACAATATTTATCTCTTTTAGGGAATTGGCTGTTTTAAAATAAGTGCTGATTTGGACAATATGATAGAATGTCTACCCATAGTCTGTGTGACATTTGCATGTTTGAGCAACACTCTCATTTACATATCGAAAGAGAAAAATGTGAGTTTATAAAATTTAATAATTTTAATAATTAAAAAATTGTTATCACTATTTATTTTTTAAGCGGTCCAGCGTAACATATAGGTAAAAAATTATTGTAATTATAATTATAAAATTAACGTATTGATTAATAGGTAGAGCAGCTTTTCGAAAAAATCAAACATGATTGGCAGATGTACTCTTTTTCTGCTGACGAACATTATATTCTTTTCCATTACGCTAATAACGGAAGAATTTATACTATTTTTTATCTAGGTAAACAAAAATAAATTAATTTTATTACTCTTATTTTATATATCTACGTAAATCTTTTTATCAAGAGATTTAATTGATATATGATACAGATTTTTTATTTCGCTTTTTCATTTTAAGAAATTTAAGTTTTTTAAATATTTTTTATTCTCGCAGGACTTATGACCTGTACCGCTGTTTCTTACATTACAATGGCAGTGTGCCCACAAATTCTCGACGTTATTTGACCCTTAAATGAAACACGCCCAAAAAAATTACCTTTTCAAGTATACTATTTTGTCAGTTATTCTGAAAAATATTTCTATTGGGTTATATGTCACATTGCACTCGGTGCGTTTTTGGTAGCGTGTATTCTCATCGGTACCGAGTCAATCTTGGCAGTTTTTACTGAACACGCCTGTGGGTTGCTTAAAATAATCGGGTAACACTCTTATAAATATTGTTTTGAACTTTTTGAACTTTTTTTTCTGCTAATTTGATTTGGTATAATACTTGGTATTTGTTATTTGTCGCAAATAATTTTTTATACAATATACTTTAATAGGTATCAACTAAAACAAATTATAGACGACAATAGGAGAAAAAAACAAGATACATACAGAGCTTTAGTTTTTTGCACAGAACAGCATAATGAAGCTATTAAGTTCGTATAAAATGTAGTTTTAAAATTTATAAACTAAATAAAATTTATTTTTCACTTCTGAAGTACTTACATATTTCGAAATTAAAAAAAGAACAAGATTCTCAATATTAAGTTATGTTCGCTCATTGTTTGTAATTTTAATCAGATTTTGCAAGAATATTGAGTCGCTCTTTTGTCTCTCTTTCTTCGTCTCAGCTGCATTAAACGGCATAGTATTAAGCTTTTGCTTGATTCAGGTACTATTTATTTAGTAAATTCTGTTCAATTTTATGAAGTGTTTTAGAGAACAAATTAATTATTTAATCAATGAATTAGAAGATACAATAATTAATTTAATGGAAAGCTAAAGTGAATTATAAAAATAAAAATAACAAATTTTATTTTCTTAGGTTGTAATAAATCTTGACAAATTCGACACTGTGGTTAGATTTGGTACTTTCTGTATAGCAACTATCATTCATATTTTTCTGAATTGCTTCCCAGCGCAAAGATTACTCGAATACAGTACTTCAATTGCAGATAATATGTAAGTTTTTGAAAAAATTGTGATTATTATAATACTAGGCTACTGTTTTCAATTTTCAGGTATGACGTAAAGTGGTATAAGAAGCCTGTGAAAATACAAAAACTACTATTAATGATTATAATTAATGGTAGAGTCCCCTGCAAATTAACTGCAGGGAAAATGCTCGATTTGTCTATAAAAAGTGCCAGTTCGGTAAGAACCTTGTTAAAAATATTGATTTTAAATTCTTTCACTTTTCCTGACTAATTAGAAAATTAAATTAAATTGCCAATTGGAATATGTCCAAACTGTAAATTTAATTTAGAGTAATTTTAAAGTAATAAATTTAAAAAAAATTAGTATACACAGTAATAAATTTCAATTTGTAATTTACATTTATTCTAACATTATTAAAAGAGTATTGTATTTATTTAAATTATAAATAAAATATTGCGTTTATTTCAACATTTGACTTATTTTTAAAATATTAATAAATCTCTTTTCCAGCTTCTTCAAGCATCTTTCTCTTATTTCTCTCTGCTTTCATCAATGAGACCTTGATCCGGATGAGCTACATCATTTTAGAAGTGTATTACAGTAAAATGGGTTTATTAGATTGTGAATGTAGATTTTATAATTATGTTTTTTTTACCCAGTTGTGTAGCAGTAGTGTATTGACAATATATTTATACATTTTTTTAGAGGCAAATATATATTATTTCTAATTTTAATTTCGGTATTTATTTTAAGTTTATGAAAAATTTCACTTATAATTTTTTTTTTATAATCGAGCAGATTTTTGGTGTAGTAATTTGAATTTAATTATTAATACATGATTTAATTAAAATTAACTCATGTAAAATCTTCTAATTAAAAGTATTATTGCACACATTATATGTTTTTTTATAAATAGACATTAATAATTCTTATTTTTTATTTAAGAAAATTTTGTAATGTTTCAGTTTTCTTTTAACGGCAGTTTTAATTGCAGACCTTGAAAGATATCCATATGTAATTTACAAGGTCTAAGTTCATTTTCTCTTGTTGCACATCCGGTCTCACGGTAGGTATGTATTTTTAAAATTCAAAATACCGGAAGTGCAACCAAGGGCTTGTCGAGAATTTCTAGGGATATAATTCAAGATGGTGTCAGTCTGTGTTCTTCAAGTAGCAGAGAAGGTCATTTTCTTTCAATTTATTTTTCTCTTTTAATATTATACTAAAAAGTACATATTTTAGATCAAGTCAGAAGTCTTTTGGAAACAAGCAGAAGCTCTGGTAATTAATAAAATTCAATTTATTATTCAATCTTTCACCCTTACAGTCTCAAAAAAAACATGTCAAGTGACAGTTCAGTGGGCATTTTTATTTTTGTTTTATACTAATTTACTGCTTGAAGGGGATTATTTTATTAGGTATTTCAATTAAATTAAGTGATTTACTTATTTTTTCATACCTTTAACAAAATTGAATTAATTAATTTAAAATTTAATAAAAAGCAAGTTTTAGCGATTTGATTTCAGAGTTGGAGGTTATGTTAGGTTATGTTTTGGAGCAGAAATTAAAATTTGAAATACTCTATTGTTTATTTCGATGATATCGATAGTAGAATTTTTATTCGAACTAATAAATATGTTAATTACTATTGCATTAAATTACAAATATTTCTATTTTCAATAATGAAAAAATTTCGATTTTTTGGAATAACAATAGTGTTTCTTTAAAATTAGATATATTCAAATTTTTATATAATTAAAATAATTTTATTAAATATTTTGTATTCTTGAACTAAATTCATCAATTTAATATGAAATGATATAAATTGGAAACTGTCTAATTTCTAGAATTTATTACCTGTTTATTATTTAAATTTACTAATAAACTAAGAGTACAAGTTTAAAAAATTCATATTTATATGATTTTATATACAGTCAAATTCTATTCACTGGCAGTCAATAGTAGGCGGGATCAATCATCAATTAAATTATTTTCTCTTCGTGCCAGGAACGAAAGCACTCGAAGCTCGCTTTTTCCTTGTTCCATTTTTCTTTTTCCTCATGGCCTTAGTTCTCACAGCTGGTGTGTCTTCAGAGCTAGAAGAATCTCCATAAGAATCAACAACTGGCTTTTTTTTCCTTTTCGAAATCACACCAGATGTCGATCCACCTGATCCCCCTTTTCGATCTTTTTTTCTTATTTCAAGCTTCTGTTTTGCTTGTGATTTCTGAAGTTTCGATACTCCAAATAACTTCAGAGAATCCTCTTTATACCTCGGAACTATATTAGGAATCACTTCAGGGATATTAAGATTTGAATTCACAGCTCTCTGTCTTTTCAAACGAGATCTCTTTTTCTTTAGTGGTTTTAAAATTTCTTCCTCGGGTGGATCCTCAACCCGAAGAATACTAACGAGCTGAGTCGATTTTTTCTGGGATTTCTTTTTTACTTTTTTGGCCTCGGTCTTGTGGACGTAATTCAAAGCTTCTAGTTTCTTTGAGCAGGACCTGGAAAAAGAAGTAGAAGAAGAATTAGGAATTCAATTAAATTTTGAAAATAATGCTATATGCATAAACTTACTTGAGTAATGCTTCGTTGTCAGTTTGGTAACCTCGAGCCATGCTTGATGTTCCCCAACTGAGTGGACTTTTTGTTAAGGAAATTCCACTTTTGTCTTTATCAGTATTTTCGAAGGACACTCCGGTCCATATTTGTTGCCTCAGTGTTGTTAATTTTAATGGACTATCGGAATGTCTTGGCAAAATTGGAGACAAATTCCTCAAGTTTCTATAAGAAAATCAAACCCAAATCATTTACTCTTTGTTCCAATACAAAATGAATCAAAATGTATAAATAATGGACAAATTAATCCAAACTATTTTCACCTTGGTAATGGCTGACATTGTGAATAATATCTTCTCTCTTGATAAATTTGTGAAGTCATCAGTTCTTGATCTAAAGATAAACTACGTTGTCGAACTACTGTTGGCAGGGATATAAATTCGTTTGTTTTTTGTGGCTCTTCTCTTCTCGAAAAGTAATTCTTTTCTTTGTCTTTAAAGTAGCCTAAAAATTCTTGAGAAATAATACAAATAAATTCAAGAATAACGAGAATAATTATAATAATATATAATATTATTATAATAATAATGATAATAATTACACTACTTTCATTTTTCGCATGAATTAAAATAAACCTTTTTCTTTTCCAGTTGTCAAAGTCAGTGAGTGTAAATAATTTTCATCTGCAGAATCAGTAAGGTCACAAAGATCGCTTCCAGGATCGGTGGTTGGCAAATCCATGGTAGTTCTGGTTACCTGAAAGAAAAGAAGAATAGAATAGGAGACGGTAATTAAAAAGAAAGATAATACTTTTACCGATTTCTTTTTTCGTAAAAGTGCGTTTCTTCGAATTTTTTTCCTCGGCTTCCTAAGTCTTTCGGCAGTCTTTGGTCTATCATCAAGTGGAGAAGGAGGTGGCACTGATAAATACTGACAATTGTCGTCGCTTTCTGTTCTAATCACTTCCATTCTCTCCATTATTCCTTCCTCTGATGAACTTTCTGAAGTGTCACCTTCAGCACTGTTGAAAGGAAAATTATTAAGTCTTTTAGAGACAATTTTCATTCATTGAACTTACCTTGAATAATCAGTGAGATTGATATTGGTGGGTTCATCAGCACTAGAACCTTCCTTCAAAAGTCTAGCTATGATTTTGTTCCTGAGTCTTTCCTATATTCAACTGTAAATGGAGTAGCAGAATAAAAATTAAGAATCTTTAAATTAAATTATTGTAGTTAGAATTGCTATTTGAGAACTTACCCAATCAGAATTGCAAAGCATTAACAAAAATTAATTTCATTAACATTAGATTGAGTAAATTTCTTCCATATAAAATTTAAAATACCTTGGTGGGATCTTCGTCAGAAAAATCGAGAAGAGTCTCACAGAAAGCTTTTCCTATTTGTTCATAGTCTTGAGAAGAAAAATGAGTTCCAGCCCTAGAACCGATTTGAGATCCACCCATGGATGCTTCCATTGTGTAGCTATTTTGAATCCCCATGAGCCAGACCACAACTCTCCCTGTGCCTTCTTTTCCTTTTTCTATATGAAACTTACAATTTTCAAAGGAAAACTAAAAAATATATATAAAACTACTTTAAAACCATTCTTCTAGCTCTCAGGGTATTTAATTTTCTATTTTTATTAATACCTTGTCTGCTGCATTTTTATGAAGCATCAAGGGAAAGACTTGCTCTGTTAGTTTTCCATAACATCCTGCTCTCTTGCTTTCACAACCGTAGATAAAAATATTGTGTTTTCTGGAATGAGAGTGAAGATCACAATACATGGCTATTCCACACTCTTCCATTAATCTTCGAATCATGAGTTTTGTGTGCCAGACTGAAGGATAACTTTCTCTCATTACAGTTCGATATTGACGATTTAAATCTTTTCCAGAGAGGGAACATCTATTGTTTCCCACAATTACTCCATCAGGATTGAGCATTGGTATCAATTTGAAAATGAACCTTTCTCTGAGTTCCTGTAAATTCAATTTCAGAATTTTTAAAACATCTTTGAAATTTAAGGCTTCTAAGTTTGAAGACTATTAATCTTTCAATTTCAAAAGAGACCTTCGCTTGGTTTGATTCTCCAGTTAGAAAATCGATGATTCCTTTCATCATCCAACTCGAAGGAGTTTCGCCAGGATGAACGCGAGCAGTAATAACAACTCCTTTTTTCTTTCGTGATTCCTCATTAAATATGGGTGCTGTAATCGTCAAATAATAAACTCCATTGCCTGCCAAAGTTCGGCATAAAAGACGGAGCTTTGTATATCTCGTTTTTGCAGGATTAGAAGCTATCCCAGATAAATATTCCTGAAATTATATTTTAATTAAAGAGACACTTCATTATTTCCTCTTAAGTAATTTTCGTTTCAATTAAGTTATTGATTATTGCAATTACCTGTAAATCCGAATAGGTATATGGATAACAATGGGCTAAATAGACAGTGTCTCTATCATGAGGAAAGTAAATATTGAAAGTTAGTGTATGTCGATCCTTCTCCTCGTCCCTAAAAATAATTAAAATGCACTAATCACAACTGATTATTAATTCAGAAATTAAATTAAAAAATTATCTTCAAAACAACTTACGACGAATCGTTTTTGTAGTAAGTAATATTCTCTCCACATCTTCTCCAGCCAATTGCATGCATACTTGCATCTTTGGTAGAATATAACAAAGGCCTAAGACCCTCATTGTAGAGACTAGCCTCCTTACAAAAATTTACAATCGATAATCTGATCAAATGAAAATTAAAAATTAAAATTATTTTATCACAAATTTTCCCACTTAAAATTCAAGAAATTGATTTTAATGTGAAAAATTCTTGCCTGTACATGGTTTCACTTCTAGTATTCGAAATTCTAAAATAGAACCACTGCATGTGTCTCTGGGTATAAAGATCCTTTCTCAAATGCAATTGGTAATACGTGTCAGTGATTTTAATAACCTTTCCCAAATTTCCCGACTCAAATCTCGACTCGAAACACAAATCACTTTGTATTGGTACGAATTCCTCGGTTGAAGGTTCCAGCGGATTTAAAATCGAATCCAGAGACTGGGAAAGGACTGTGCTACCTCCCATACATGATCTGCTAAACTGAAGATATTATTTATTAAATTTCATTTATTCTAGGTAATTTCAATTTGCAATCTTGGATTTTGGAACTCACGTAATTTGTAGCACTTGTAGGACAATAACGAAAAACGACAGTTCCAGTTTCTTCTCCAACTAATCTTGGTTTTGGTTCTTTGCCTGTAGGCACGTAATAAGGTTCTGGTGTTGCTGGTGTATAATCTACATGACGTACTCGTTCTGGAATCACCTGTAATGCAGATACCATTTCTTTATTTGATCTGATGAATCTGTTTAAAAGCAGTATTTTATTTTCAAAACTGGACTGTTTTTTTGTAACCTGACACTCGGTGGGCCATCTTGCTTCCTGGGTAATTCCATCCACACTGATAAGAGCTGCGTCGATGGCTGACTGGAAACTTTCTTTCGTTTCTCGATATTTTGCAATTCCTGAAGATAGACAAAGAACTGAATCGATGTCCCTTCGAGAGATTCCGAATCGATTTTGAAGGCATTGGTTCGTCAGTATACTGCCTGCAATTTAGATTACTCGATAATGATCAACATTTTGATGGGAATTTGACTCTTCCAGTGAATGAAAAATTTAAGATGATTTTAGCTTTTAGTATATTTTCCAAAAAAAAATTTTAATTGATTAATTTATCCAATTCGATTTTAGTGATGCAGCCGATTTCTCTGCTGTGCGTGCTAATCAGTGATGATGATTCCTGTGAATATAATTGCTCGAGTGCAGGTGTTTTTTTAAATAAATAGATAATCTAATAATGATGAGGATAAATTAGGTCATAATTTACTCGAGAGTCCCATTTTGTCTTCAATAGATTTTCTCCCCGATAGGAAGAAAATGTGGAATCCAGTTCTACAAAATTTTCATGGTTGCAGAAGAAAAAATCAGAGCCGAAAACGATGATTAAACTGATAAACATGAATTCTAGGTTCTAGGGAATAATGAGCTTGGTGAGTGCACTAATCGATTGTGGCTCAAGGTGAATTTTCATTCAGGTCTCGTGGAAGATGGAGAGCTTTCATTGATTAGAAACTATGCAGACTATAGACCACTTTCAATGACAAAGATTTTTATTAGATTTTAGGAAATTATTATTTCCTAAAAAATAATAAAAATATTATTTTTGGAAACTGAATCAGATTGTTTATTAAAAACAATTTAATTTTTGAATAATAAGTATCTTTTTTTATTTTCAGCCTCATGTTCCACGAGCCATCTGCTTTTTTCGAGATCTTCCACTTGATTAGCTTCGCAAAAATGGATTAATTATACTTGAATATTTATTATTTAAAGAAGTCAGTGGTGCCCATTCGACGGGAGCAGGGGGAGCGGCGGCTCTCCCTAGTTTGGGGGGGGGGTCCCACTGCTCCCGTCAAATGGGCGCCACTGAAATAAGTTTATCTATTGAAAGACGCATTTATACGAAGCTATCCACCTGGAGAAGCCCAATCAGTGCTGGCTTATTTTAATAATATTCACCAAGTCTCGGAGATTGTTCAGATTCCGGCTCGCGATACTCTGGCATTTTGTTCGACGATTCAATGCTAGGTAGTGACAATGCTGAAAAATATTCTTAGCAATCTTGAATTGTTTAGGTTTTGATTTTAGGAAAATTGAAAAATTAATCTTTAAAAGATAAAATTTAATTCAAGTGAAATTAAATTTAAAACAATTCTTATCTGTAATATATTTTATAATACAATTATTAAAATTTTTCTTTCATAAAAGTGGAATATCTCAAGCTGAAAAATGAAGTTTAATGATCTATAAGCGTCGAAAGTGAACGAGAATATTGATTTTCATTAACGAAAATTCTAATGCAAGGTAAAATCCCAAATGAAGTTGTTTGTTGGAAACTTTCGTGAGAATGCTTAACTTAAAACTAAGTTTGTGAAAGAGGAAGTACACGTGAAGATTGGTCGATAGCATCAGGTCGTTGAGTACAACGGCCCAGCTGCACTTTGTCAGATTATTTCAAGAAATAGTAATTGAGCCAGATAATTAAAGTCCTTATTTTAAATAAAATTCTTTTAAATACTTGAAAAAGTACTTGTTTAATCTAAATTAACATCTTTTTAAACTACTTTAAATCAAGCAAAAGTCAGAGAGTTTTAAACTTGATGAATTGCATGTTTGCTTTATTTTACTCCGTACAAAAAAATTGCTTTTAAAAAAGGAAAAGAATAAAATTCCGAACTTAAAATATTAATAGTTAGGCAAAATGAAAAATTGGGATTGGAAAAGTCAGAGGATTCAGAAAATGAAATTTTGCGAGAAAGATATTTTTATTTCTAGTCTTGGGTTTGAAGGGATCAGAAAAATTCAGAAGAAATTTAAAGTAATTATGTATAAAAATTGTAATTTTATAATTATCTTACCAGGGATAGGTTGAATAGGAAATAGGGCAGCCTGCAATTCCCTGACTCTGCTGCTCGTGACGAAGTCCATTTTTCATCGTTAGAATGCCAAACAATTGGGACAACCTTGTCTGCATCGTACCTTCTCAAACTGGTACCTTTCTATCCAAATGACTCTTGTATCTGTCTTCATATTTTTAATTGGGTTAATGATATTTTTAATTTACCTTGAAAATTTACAAAATTTAGAAATTAAACTTAAAAATAGGGATCACCTGTTTTTCTGACTCACAAAAATATTGATTATGAATAATTCCTCTGACTTCATTCTTGAAAATTCATTGTTGTGTTGGAGTTCTGAACCTCACGATTAATTCATGGGTTGTTTACCACTCTCACTTTATTTGCTTTTCGGACCACTTATTTAAATTTTATAAATTATTATTTATTTGGTCCTCTAGATTTAAGAACATATTTTAATTGTGATTTTAAATTTCTAGGAAGGTTCGTGATTCTAATTGAGAAAACAAGACTATTTAAATTTAGAATAATGAAAGTGATTTAGATTTAATGCTAGACTCAACATGATCGAAGGGAGCCGCGTGTTTCGGGGAGTTTTCTGTACTCCTGTCCGGTAGGTTCGTTCGTTAAACCGTGCCTGGCGTTTGCCTGACAACGAAAGATGGGGGCGGAGCTGTTCACTGCTCGTTCTCTCATTGCATATCGATATCCTGGATTCAAACATATTAACAGAATATTGACATCTAAAATTACATCAAATACCATTCCTCTTTCGCATTGCCTCCAATATCCCATAACAATTCAATTTTACATATATTACTACTTTTTGTCGCTATGCGACTTATCGCACGGCAAGCAAACTTCTTCCTATAATTTCGGTCTGTCTGCAGTAACACTTGCCTTTATTTTTTTCGTCAAATTTGAACTAA
>JBAGKK010011248.1:0-12048 GCA_037177015.1 Euceroptres primus
CTTTAATCTAAAGTGACGATTATCTTGAGATTTATTAGCTCTTTCAAAAAACTGTTTCACAGAGTTATGAGGCACACCAAGAACATTAATGTCACGCAGTATCAAGCAGATCGGTTCGGGTCCAAAAAACGGCCTTATTGACACCCCTCCTTGTTCGTAAGAATAGTACGTTGTGATAGAAGTGCAAAAAGGTGGACATTTGATGAAGGTTGTGAAAATGTCTAAAGGAGCTGTAAGCGAGTGTTGCGAACTTCAACCCTAGAAAATGGTTGACCGTTATTTTCGCTCGTTGTCAAATACGACTAAATTTTCTCCCGTCAGGCGGCGCGTTGGTAGGGCTCTATAGTTAGCTAAAGTGTTAAAAAAGCGTGCGAAAAGTCCCTAGCGTGTGAAAAAAGTATGCAAAAAAAGTTGTGTATGCGTATAATTTGTTTTTCGTATACCTAACCAAAAAGCGTCACTTCTCGTATACTTTCCATGGACAAAAACGCGGACTTTTTGTGCATGTGTTACAAAAAGTTATTTTAATACCGTTCAATTTGACTTCAAATTATATAAACACGGTAGTAACTGAAAAGTGATCGGAGGGATCAGCATCCCTCTATTTGATATAATATACGGATCGAAGACTTTGGTTGTTTTCGTGGAAAAATGGCTCATGCTTCAGAATCCGCAAAAAATAGAAAAAAATTTTTGTTTGAAGCTTAAGAATATGTTCGTGTTTCTTTTGTTTTATCACGTCCATGTGACTATTATTATTATATTGTTATTACTATTATATAATTATAATTATTACGACTCTCATTATTATGATCTTGACTCTCATTATTATTATTATTATGACTATTATTGTCAGTGTTATGCATGATTCATTTTGCCATACATTTATTAAATCATATTTGTAATTATTGCGATTGTGACTCGCCAGCTGCTACTCGATACACGACCAGCAAAAACCGATAGCGTCTTAGCGATCACGTCTCTTTTAGCGGTTTTTCCACCCCTAAATCGGACACTGACGTCCCCACAAACTCTAAGAACCATTCACGAAAGATTTATAAGTCGGCAAGACTAGAGTCTTAGTGCAGGGTGCCAGTAGACAAAACGAGAAGATGCTATGTGTAGGCAATATGCAAGCCAGCTACCATGTTTAGGATATAACCAGCGGGCCTAGGACCTAAACAGTCAGTTTGAACCAAGTATACTTTGTCTTTTAAAATATGTCGGAAAAACTCTGTCAAGCGAATCAAAGTCTTGTGTATCATCGTTCTTGTACTATTTTATTGACTAGGTCAATAAATTTGAAATAGAGTGATAGAGTAAGTGTGCAGGAGTGCTCTTCAGTAAACTCGCAGTTATCCGAAGGAAACAAGATCGATTTTGGAAAGCATCCGTTGCCAAAAGTATACATCATCGCTCCAGGATCCCAATCATTTAAAGAACCGATTTGACCACCAATCTCAGGACTACGATTCCCGATTTTCGATCCCAGCAATTCAATGGAGAACCTCCACAGCAGTCCACCACTATTTCAAAGGAATATTGGAATAGCTTTCCGTAAATTGAATTTTAAAGGTCCAAATCCGAATCTTTTTTAAGAGTTCAGTAACTCAACGGTTTCTTTTATTTCAATGTTGGAATCAGAGACGAGATCAGTTTGAAAAGAGGGATCACTGCCAGTGATGTCAAGTAATAGAAAGTCGAGTCACTAATAGCTTAAACTAAGTGACTTCTGTAACTTTAGTTAATAAATTGATTCTAAGTGGTATCTCTTGTTTCATATTCATTTTGTTAAAGTAAATTTTCAGTTAATTTAAAGTCCATGGATTTGGATGATCTCTATTCTAGCAATAAGTACATTTCACTTTAAGAGAATATGAAAAAGGGTTTATTTTAAACTGTTAATATTACACAAATGAATTTCAATAGGAAAACATTAGAAAGATTTCGTAATCGACCGGATCGCGAGTAGATCGCACGTATCACTCGTCTTCGCTCGAAACGTTCATTCTCCTCTGATTTTATCGATCGACTGCCTTCGCTGGCCCTTCATCCTTTTCACTCGCCCTTTGTCGCCGTCCACGCATGCACACAGCTTATAGAAAAAATCCTCACAACTCGCTTAGGTCTTTTATATCGTTTACTGAGGAATAAATTTATATCCTTAACACTCGGCCATCCTGGAATTGTTTTACTCGACCTCGAGCTGAACACAAACTTATGAAAACAAATAAAAATGAGTTCTGAAAGTGAATACAAACAAACGCTTATCAACTTACTATCAATCCGTTAGAGTAGGCCTGTCCAAATAATGTTGTAATGTACGTACAATTCTACTACTTCGACGTAATGGAATTGTAGCAATATCGTATTTCTTTTCTTTTTCTTCCATTTTCTTTGCTTCTACTACATTTTCTTCTTCTCTGATCCATTGCAGCATATCGTCGCCCACGATTATCTAGTTTTATAACTGCGACTCTATACGTGTCCCCAGGTAACACTTTGGTGATAACGAGTGGACCTCGATATCGTTTTTGCAACAGCGGATTGCCTTCTCTGAGTTACAGCATCCTTCATTACCACG
This sequence comes from Euceroptres primus, assembly GCA_037177015.1. Lineage (NCBI taxonomy): Eukaryota > Metazoa > Arthropoda > Insecta > Hymenoptera > Figitidae > Euceroptres > Euceroptres primus. Next base: position 2,585 of record JBAGKK010011248.1, read on the forward strand.
ATATTTCCAACGGCGAAGATCACATTTGGAGTGTGAATCTCGTCATACTTGGTCTTGTAACGAGTTTGCTCTTTGAGGATATTTTCCCGAACTGTTTCTTGAAGAACTTCTGGTCGAGTGTATCTCGCCTCATCTTCGACAGTCAATTTTCGAAGCTCACCTTCGTCGTGTCTGTTCACATAACCGAAAAGTAGTTCGAAGGGACTTTTCCCTGTCGTCTGGTTGGGTGATTCATTCGAGTTCCGTTGTACTTCCTTTAAACGTAAATCCCAATCATTTCCATCCGCATGACGTAAACTTGCTTGAATCGAGGGGATTAGCGTATTATTTGTTCGTTCAACCAGTCCATTAGCTTGTGAGTGACGTGGTGAGTTAAGAGTATGATAGATCCCATGTTTTGCACAGAACTCCCTAAAAATTTCTGATGTGAAACATGTTCCACCGTCGGTGAAAAATCTCATTGGCGCTCCGTACTCTAAAATAAAGTCTTCTAACATTCGGATTACCCTCGTGGCTTTTGTATCCTTGACTGGTCGGACGTGAACGAACCTTGTCAGATTGTCTTTCGCGATAAGAGCATACTTGTTCTTTCGTGATGTAGTCACAAAAGGACTCTCGTGATCTAAATAAAACACAGCAAATGGACAACTCGCCAGACGGATGGGATTTAATTAGCCAGCTTGCAGACCTGTTTTACCTTGCATTAACATGCACTGTAAACACACGAAATGTGTTGTTTTACATATCGACGCATATAAGGAAAGTTAAAAAATTCACGTAGTTTACCGAGAGTACGTTCCAATCCAGTATGACATGGCATATCATGGTATCGGATAACCATGCTTTTTCGCAATCTTTCGGGAATCACATATATTAATTTATTATTTTAACGTTTATAGAAAATTTCGTTTCGACATTCATAATCTTTCACTTCTCTCTTTTCGTACTTGGTTCGCTCGTTCACTGGTTTCTTCAAAATTTCACGTTTACGTTCAATTTTTCGTCTACGTATTGGTACATTAAAATTTCGTCTTCTGGGTTAACTATCGAAAATATTCCGCGCATTCGATCCTCCATTTCGCTTTGACACTCATCAGATTCTACAGCGGATTTTTGGTCTTTTGTGTGCTTATATAGAGCAACGCCTGACAACCGGTTATGATCTTGAACGGAATATTTATCAAATACGAACGCAAACGCGACACCGCCCAAACGATTGCAAGCAACTCTAATTTGCTAGAATAGTAACTCCTTTCGGGTTCGCTCGTACGAGGGCTTATTGCATAGACCGGGTGATATTTCTTGTCTGAAGATTTCTGGAAAAGCATCGCCGCTGAACCTTTCGCGCTCGCATCGGTGTGAAGTTCGGTGAGAGCTTTTGGATTGAAAATCTTTAAAACCGGTTTACACGACAAAATCTGTTTTAACATATTAAAAGCTCGATCTCTCTCTACATTCCACTAAAAAGGTTCGTTATTTCGCAACAAAGCATACAATGGGTCGGCAATTTCTGCAAACTTGTGAACAAATCGTCTTAAAAATCCCGCAAGACCTAAAAATCTTCGAAGCTCTTGTGCATCAGATGGGATCGTAAAATCAATAATTCCTCCTTCGCAATCGGAACCTGTAAATAACCATTCGCAAGATCTAGCGTAATAAATCATTCCGCGCCGTTTGACATTGCTAAGTGGTCATCTAGATTTGGTAACGGAAAATGAATTCGTTCAGCCTAGCTATTTAATTTGCGCGTGTCAAGGACCATTCTAGGTTCGCCATTCGCTCTTTTAACCAATAAAACTAGACTTGCGTAAGAAGAATTTGTGTCGGTGGAAATCCCTGCTTCTTTTAATTCTTTAATTATATTCTTAAGTGTTTGGCGCTCTTTTATACTAGCGGAATATGCTTTGCTACTTACCGGCTTACTTCCGGGTTTCTCGGTTACTCGCATTTCAATCTGATTCGTACATCCTAATTCAGAAATATTTTTCGACACGGTTTCGCGATACTCATTCATCACACTCACAAGTTTCTCTAAATCTTCTTTGATTATGTAATTTCCGAAGTGAAGTTGTTCTAACTTGATTGGTTCTCTGCAAACAGCTGATTCCGTAGTGGGAACCTCCGATAATTCCCCTTTTGCAAATCTGCCTCCTTTGATAATTTTCTTCTCGGTGTTGTTTAAATTGAAAATTGGGAGAACATGATTGTTTCTCGCACTGGACACACTGATGAAATTAATAGAATGTTCCTGAAGTTTCACACCTTTTTTTGCGATTATATTTTCGGGAACAGATTCAATTACATTAACATTGAACAAATAACTTCCCGACTTCTCAGTGAAGATTAGTTTGTCACCTTCTTTGTGGTAAATCACTCGTAGATGGTCAGTGTAGATGCGACCGATAATCACATCTGACGCTTGTGCGTCATCGGGCACTACACGAAAACCAACTTTTTCGAGAAACACGTCATCTACTGAGACATCCAAATACACGATTCCGCGCGAATTCGTTTTATATTTTTGTGAACCGAAGCTTTGGAATATTACGTTATCGCGTATCATGTCAAGTCCTTCTGATAAAACAACTGTAGCTTTAATGGTAAAATCGGACGCTCCGGGATAAACGAACGTAAGACTCCGTCAACTAAAGCGTTCTTAATATATTTTTGAATCGTTGGATCGCGATCAACACTGATTAAATTCACTTCCGGTTTCTTATTCGCAGTCTGGACAGTGCAGTGCCTCTGCGTATGACCGCTGCCGTTGCACTTTAAATATTTTAATTCCCTCCGCGGCTCTGGACAGTCTTTCGATATGTGATCGAATTTCAAACAATAATAGCACTTCAATTCACCCGTAGCACTTATCAACGATGGACGTCGATCAGGATTACGTCCCTCAGGCTCGAACTTTTTATCATCTACAGGTTTGGGTCTTTCAGTTTCGGACTTTTTCCCTTCTGCTGGTTTCTGCGTAAATGAATTAGCACTCGGATTCTTTTTAGGGCTGGTTGAATCCTTTTAACTTCGAATCCGTTCGGTTCTTTGGTGGGTCAGACGTTCTAAGTCGGTAAGATCATGTAGCAAGTCATCAATACAGTGATGGTCCTTCGAAGCTAAAGACGCACACAAGTCTCGGGACCATAACCCCACCAATACTTACTCCTTCGTGTTCTTAAAGTTAAATCTAACGTCATGGCATAACTTTACTTTTTCGTGAAAATACGCTGTAGTAGATTCCTCTTTACGATGCAAACGTTCGGTCATTTTCTTCCATTTTCCAGTAGTACTTTCTGCTTTTAAAAATGTTTTTCTCTTATGCACTTTTTACACCGAAAAATTTAATTTTCACTTATTGCCGCACTTTATCTCTCGATGAAAATTTTTTAACTCTCGAACACTCCGTCTTCTATTATCCCGTCCTCTCGTAACCGACCGAACAATCGACTTGTCCACTGACGCCCTGATATTGGACTCGTCCGTGGATGCTCCAATAATGGACTCGTCTATACACGCAAGGAGACAGATTATAATGTTCAAAAATCCACTTTGATAGTTGAAAAATTAAGCTCAGATCATTCCACTTCTGGTATGTTAAAGTAAATTTTCAGTTAATTTAAAGTCCATGGGTTTAGATGATCTCTACTCTAGCAATAAGTACAGTTCACTTTAAAAGAATATGAAAGAAGGGTTTATTTTAAACAGTTAATATTACACAAATGATTTTCAATAGGAAAACATTAGAAAGATTTCGTAATCGACCGGAACGCGAGTAGATCGCACGTATAACGCACTTATTGCTCGTCTTTGCTCAAAACGTTCATTCTCCTCTGATTCTATCGATTGAATGTCTTCGCTCACCCTTCGTCCTTTTCACTGGCCCTTTGTGGCCGTCCATGCATGCGCACAGCTTATAAAAATAATCCTCGCAACTCGCTTAGGACTTTTATATCGTTTACTGAGGAATAAATTTATCATAAATTATAAATCAATTTGGCTTACCTTCGTCCCTGGATTAGTTTTCTTATAAGACTAATTTAAATCGGAGAACCTTAGGGACCGTTAATTATGTGATCAAGTTCAATTAATTGGATATTAGACTCATCAGGTAGGACGTTAGAGTTAACATTTCTGGTGCATCGGCCGAGTGTTTAACAAACAAATTTGAATTTTTAAAGAGCCTTTTTTGAATAATTTTTAAAAAATTCTTAAAAAACTCCTGAAATTTTCTTTCAGTTTGAGTAAAAAAAATACTTGTACAAAAATTTTCTTTCCAAAAGTGACTAAGTGAATTGATAGCAGTGTGACAACTTTTCTAAAATTTTAATACGTGAAAACCATTGCTCTTTTTAATTGTTTGGTCAGTTGTTTGCAATTATTGCAAGTAATTAGTAAATTATTAATTTCAATTGATCGATTTTATAGTTTATCGTTTTCGGTATTGAGGTTTCATCTTTGCATGTTTGGCATTAAGAATATTTGAAACAAACTGTCTATTTTAATATAAGAACTATGCGTATAAGATTTTCTTCAAAATTTTATCGTCCCTCCCAAATCTGAAAATCGTGTGCAAATCCTTATAATTCATCCCAGAAAATTTCGAAGTTACACGTTAAGAAAAACTTTGAATCTTCTTCATAAAAAATTTTCTAAATAAATTTTCTTTACGTAAATAAATTGATATTAATCATAAATTTTTTTAAATTTAGGAAAACATAAATCAAACAAATTTTCCTTTGTTTCACAAAAGATTATAATTTTTCTTGCGAGATGTCATTTTTGCAATGTATCCTATAGCGTACACCTCGCGTACATTAAATGATAATGAAAAGAAATATGACACATACGAAAAAGAGGCTTTAGTAATTGTATACTCAGTACAACATTTTCGACCTTATCTTTATGGTAGAAAATTCACGTTAGTAACAGATCATAAACCATTTGTCTGGTTTCAAAATTCAAAAGATCCATGCTCTCGACTTACTCTGTGGAGATTAAAATTGGCAGAGTACGAATTCAAAGTTGTTTATAAGGCAGGCAAAACAAATGTAAATGCCGATGCCTTATCACGAAATCCTGTTGAAAATGACAATAAAAATGAAGCAATCACTTCTATTTCAGACTCAAAAAATGAAAACAATGCAATTCTTCTCATAAATGAAGACAATTTTCTGAAATCTACAAGCTCTACAAAACCTCTAAATCCTACGAAATCTACAAAATCTCTGAAATCTGCAAGCTCTACAAAATCTCCGAATCCTACGAAATCTACAAAATCTCTGAAATCTGCAAGTTCTACAAAATTTCTAGATAATGCGAAATCTATAAAATCTACCAAATTTATAAATTTAATGAGCTCAATAACCACTACCAATCGACAAAATTTACAATATCCACAAATCCAAAAAATTTCAGTACTCATCTCAAGACTCAAGCTCTGAAGACACAAATTCTGAAGACTCAAACTTTGATGGTGATTCCGAAACTCCGGTAGCCATTTCTACAAATTCTAATTCTATTAATCAACGATCTACAAATCAACAAACAAAAATTGATGCAATGATAATAATTTGAAATCAAGCACGAGAACAAAATACAAGCAAAAATGACTTTATACAAAATAAATCAATTTATAAAGAAATTCCAGACTCCGAAGAAGATAATAAAAAAGAAAAAATAATAAAGGACTAGAAGTAACCTTCGACTTTTCCAGCACCACTACCTGCAAGAAAAAGGGGTAGGCCACGAAAGGGTACAACTCAACCAACAAAAATTAAGAAGAATCAAAATCAAAAGGAAAGAAAGAAAAGGAATAATTTAAATGAAGAAGAAGATATGAATTATTCTGATTCTGAATTTTCAAAATAATTATTAAACGAAAATAAAGAGTTAAATTATTTCTTGGATGATTCTGATATTCAAAATGAAGAAAATTTTCAGGGAATTGAAAACAATTATTTTTTAGACGAACCGGAAGAAGAATTTTTTTGATGACCTCAAACAAGTGTTTTTACCAAATATCGATACTCAAGCAAAAGATTTACAATTCAGGGAAACGAATGACGAAAACCGTCCATCACCAGAACCGCCCCCTGCAGAGAAGAACCTTCCGGTTGGAAACCCGGAAACCGTACGCAATATAGTCGATTGCCGAGACCAACTTACAATGCGAAAGGACAACTACGCCTATTTCATTTCAACGAGCGGAGAACCTAGAGATAATGAATCAAAATCATTGTTTAAAAGAAACGAATTACCGATATTCAAAAACCTCTGTTCACGTCATACAAATGAATACCGTCATGATCAAAAGAACCATTTTACTTTACCAATTGAATCGGAAGAAAAAACAAATTTGACCGAAACTTTAAATAACATTAAATAGTCCATTTTTCTTTTACACGCAAAAGCTAAAGATCTCAAGGCACGTTCTATCAACATAGCAAAAACACCACAGGTAAATAACATATCTTGGGAAGAAATCTTAAATATAATAAGTTTAGTTTTCTTCGATTCATCAACAAAAATTATAATATGCATTGGTATCACACAATATGCAACAAAGGAAACTAAAAGCTAAATTAATTGAAGAGACTCATTCCTCAGCGTTAGGAGGACACAAAGGGGTCACAGAAACCTGTAACAGAATCTATTAAAATTATTACAATCAAAATATGAAATTGGACATTCAAAACTACATTCAAACTTGTTTTAAGTGTGAAATAAAGAAACTTGTTCGTGTCATAACTATAAAGTAATAACCTATGGTTATTACTGATACACCTGGTACAGCGTTGGAAAAAATTTCCATTGACATTTTAGGCCAATTTCCGGTAACAAAGAAAGAAAATGAATACATTTTAACCATTCAAGACAATTTTACCAAATATTCTTTGGCCATCACTCTTCCTAATGCTCTTGCAAGCACTATTGCTGACGCTCTTGATAAAAAATTCATATGCATTTTCCAATCACCGAAAGCAGTCCTCGCAGATCAAGGAAAAAATTTTCTTAGTAATTTTATAAGAAGACTAGCAAAAATATTTAGATTCAGACAATTTAAAACAACGACGTTTCATCCTCAATCAAATGGTTCTCTTGAAAGACCACAGCATGTACTTGCAGAATACTTAAAACAATTTGTCAACAAAAATTCTCAGTGGGATAACTGGCTTGAATTAGCCACTTTTTCTTATAACATTAACATTCATGAAGGAACGTGTTGCACTCCGTATGAATTAGTTTTTGGTAAATTAGCCAGGCAACCATCCAGTGAATCTCCTGCAGAAAATGAATAATTAGAAACCTACGATGATTGCCTATCTAAATTAATGACTCGTTTACACGAAATAAGGGAAATTTCTAGAGAAAGTTTAATCACAGCAAAAGAAAAATCCAAGAGAATTGCAACATTCCTAGAGGGATAAATAATTTATCAAAGCAGAGCACAGTCAAGGATATTATTTTAACAATCAAAACTCGTGGGCCATGTGCTTTTCACAATTTTTTATTAGGACAACGACAAGCTCACCAAGAATTTTTTGCACATCTTTTAAAAGAGATATTCAAAAAAACCTTTAATAAAATCATTAAATCAAAATTAAAATAGTAATAGAATGAAAAAAAAGTTATATAATCAATAGAAAAGTAAATTTTTCTTTTAAAAAACTGGAAAACTCATTTTCCAGACATGGGGTCCAGAAAGAAACTAGAAGTCATCTTAATGTTGCTCGTATTCTGGAGAACAGGAGTTAAAGCAATCATTGGTTATGACCTTGGCTCCAATCAGCTAAATTTAACAACAGTGTCCCTTCTGGATGTAGGAGAGTGTGACATACCTAAACCACAAATAAAGGTAGAATCTGTCTATATTCAGCTAGAGCAAATCAGCGACTTTACTCTCACTAAGGTTAGGCAATGTAAAATTGAAATAAAATGGACAATTTCTTATTTTTCTAATTTCAATTTCTTATTCTTATTTCTTATCTCTCACGTATCCGCTGTAACAAACGGTCAAAGTGAATACATACCCGATATCTCACGAGAACAATGCGTCACCTTACATCTATCAGAAATGATGTCATTAGGTTCTAACATTCAAATATCGAATCTGAAGGTCAATCAAACTTCATATCATAGCGTACTATTAGCAGGATCATTAGCAATTAATGGAGATTGCTCTAGAACACAGTACTCTGATCCTTTTGGAATTTGGAATAATGTCATGTCTTCAAGGAAGAGTAAAAATTACTACTACAAGGAGTAGTAAGAATTACATTAAAGGAATTTTATGCTTCAGTCAATTTAAGTACGGATAAAGTATATCTACCATCTGGAATCGTGTGTTCACTTTCTGAAACGCACTGTATCGATATGGAAGGAGGACAAACTGTCTGGGAATCCTTACCACTAGATATTTGTCAACTTAATAAATACGAAGTTTTATACAAAGGTAATGCAAATGAAACTCAGGAAAATAATACTGAAAGATCTAAAATTTTATATTCATTAAATACACAAGATATAACATTTGTACTTGCACAAAGAGTACAAAATCCGCGATGCAATCTGATTATGTTCAAAACAAAACACCCTAAATTATTAATTGTAGAAGTCAGATCAGGCAACTCAGTTTTACAAAATAAAAAACCACTTTTTCAAAATATGGATCTCTACACTTACGTTAACTCTAAATTTGTATATGTAAAAGACACATACGCTCTCAAATTTATTATTTTATTATGACATTATGACATTTATTTATTATTTATTATGACGTTCTAGTTCAAAAATGTCAACTTGAACAACGGGTTTTCAAAAACAGACTATTATTAGCCACTCAAATTCCTGATGAGTTTGCATATAATTTAATGAAAGGACCAAGATTCATGTCAATAATCACCAGAGAGCTAGCGCACATAATTAAATTATTCCAGCCGAAGTTAAATATCGTCAAAATGAAGAATGTTACATTCATTTACCGGTTCATAAGAGTAACACAGCCACACAAAAAAAAGTCTGGTACTTAGTTTTCAATATAACCTCAAAAAATCGTATTTTTGAGTATATGATGGTGAAACATGGTTTTATTGAAGATTTCAAGCTGCTGAATTCATATATAGTGTCAGTTCAGTGATATAACTAGAAAGTCTGGAAAATAACCTTAAAACAAAATTGTTTGAGCGGTGCTACAGCTTCATTCTCACACCCTAATGTCCCCCTTCAGGGCAGCGCGCCTTCGCTGGTTCCGTTACAGACTGGGCTGGAAGGTGAATCATTCTACACATCTCTTTTCTGAGCAGTTGCCATCACTTCCAGTACCTAGTGCAATAGTATGTAATGACACTTAATATATACACGCAACCCTGGATTATGGGCCGGGCTTGGGGGTAGACGGTCCTTAATTCAATGCTATTAAAATCCAGTTTGAACCGAATTTAAAGCGACGAGCGAGCAGTCTTATG
>JBAGKK010011259.1:0-30879 GCA_037177015.1 Euceroptres primus
AATAGTTGTAATTAAACTAGTTTGTAAGTGTTCATATTGTTAATGAAGGAGAAAGGGCGAGTGAAGGTGTAAAACTGAAATGTAGCACCAAAGAAAGAATAAATAATAATAATAAGATAAGTTACTTTTATCTTTTGCAGTAACTTAGTTACTTTTTTTAAAAAAGTAATTGTTATGTAACTTAGTTACTACTTTTGCAGTAACTTGTAACTTTGATTTTAGTTACTTTTGAGTTACTTTGAATTTTTTGTATGAGTTGTTGTGCGATAAGCAGAAATTTCAAAAATGGAGAGAAGTGGAAAAACAAAAGAATAACGACGTGATCGCAAATGCGCGCTAGTACACAGTGGGACCACACGGGCGTTCTATGAGAACGGTGTTCATGGTTTTTTAAAATTTCTTTTTGTTTATGTATTACATTTTTAAAGAAAGTATGAAAAAAGTGCCGTTTTTCAGAAAATAATTTTCTCCTCTTCAAAAATGACGTATATATATATATTGTATCTCGCCTTAGATCAACTCAGGGGGACTAAATGAATACAAATAAGTTATTGAGGAATTAATTTCATTGTTATAAACAAATTAAGCGAACAATTTGCCAAAAATCGATTTTTAGTTACAAAACTTTTAAGAAATTGACAATAGCTATTGTTATATTAAACAATTTTTTGGGCAATATATTTAAATTTGTGGTTTTTCCAGATTCGGATTTCCCTTAATCTCTTGCATTGGTACAGATATTTGTTTATCAAAATTATAAATATATTTTCACAAATATAATTAAACAAATATCATTTCTAAAAACATCTGTAATTTCTTAAAGGTTTTGTGACTAATCACTCTCGCAATAATTTAAAACAGTTTTAGTAACAAAAAATGTTATACCGTACATTACGTTTTTTGACAAATTATTCGCTTAATTTTTTTTTAACACTGAAATGCAAATAATTTGTATTTTTTTAACAAATAGTTTGTATTTTTTTAGTTCCCCTGAGTTGATTTAAGTTGATTTACAATATAGCTAAGTTGTTTTTGAGAGTAAAAATTATTTTCTGAAAAACGTCATTTTTTCATATTCTGTTTATAAATATATTGCATAAACGAAAGAATATTTAACAAACCATGAACACTGTTATCTTCGAAATTTATTGCTCTTTAATTTTATAAAAAAAAACTTTGAGTCGGACAAAAACTGTAAGATGTAGATGTAGACTTTTCTGAATGAAAAAAAGACGTTTGGTCCCACAGTGCAATGTGTATTCAACAACTACTCTTAAAAATTAAGAGATACTATTAAGGAGAGATGTTTGTAAATTTTTTTTTCAAACTAATATGTAATAAAAAATAATAATATGTAATATGTAATACAAAAATGCGCGATATGTTTTGGAAAGTGAACAAAACATATCGCGCATTTTTTTATTTTAACCAATGTTCATCTATTTTTTATTTAATTTTTTTAACTGGAGGGTTGGGGGTAAAATTTAAAGTAAATTTAAAAGGAACTTAAGTTACGTCCTCTAGTAACTGTAACTGTAACGAGTTACTTTTTTAAAAATGATATTTTAACTGTAACTGGTTACTTTTTATTCCAATGTAACGTAACTGTAACTAGTTACTTTTAAAAAGTAACTCGCCCAACAGTGGGTGACTCAGAAATGTCAAATTTTTGAAAATGCAATAGGCTATTGGAAATTCTTGTTCCTTTTTAAGAAAAAGAAAATCCGTAAAAAATTTTAATCCAATCCGATGACTTCCTGCACTCCCTCATCGAGGTCAAAAGTTAAACACTAAATATCTCTGTTGATTTCGTGTTTACAAAAAATGTTTAGCAAAATATTATCCTAATTTTTTACGAAAAATTTAATGCTTTTCTGTTGTACAATTTTATATAAAAAAATTTTTAGTGGCAGTTTTTAACATTATTTACTTTCTCTTCATATTATTATGATTTTTAGTGTTACTAGGCATGCAAGTATTTTAGAAATAAATTCATTGGTGCGGTATAAAATTTTGCTTCTGTTTACTTAATCATTACGAATAAGACATAATTATAGTTATTATAAATTATTAATAATGACTAATTAAACAAAAAAACATTTGAAACGTAATAATGAATTCGTTTCTAAAATATCTACATGCCTAGAAACACTAAAAGTCATGATTATATGAAGAGAAAGTAAATAATGTTAAAAAACGTCAATGAAAGTTTTTTTATATAAAATTATACAACAGCATTAAATTTGTCGTAAAAAGTTAGGATAATATTTTGCCAAACATTTTTTTGTAAGCACGAAAACAACAGAGATATTTAGTGCTTAACCTATGACCTCGATCAGGGAGTGCAGGGCCAGAATGTCATCGGCGTGAATTCAAATTTTTTACGGATTTTCTTTTTTTCAAAAAGAAACAAGAATTTCCAGTAGCCCATTGCATTTTTAAAACTTTGTCATTTCTTAGCCAGTCTAATCCTACACGATGGGCTTGGATTGAGTTCAACCCAAAAGGGCTTGCACCTCTCTTTTTTCTTCTGAAATCATTTCAGTGATGCCTCACGATTGTTTTGAGATCAAACAGAAAAAAATCACTGGAGGGATTGTTGAATAAATTTAATTTCTATTTTTTATTTTCAGATTATTATGTATATTTTCGTAAAAATTACTCCAAAGCGGTGCTTTTGTAGATTTTTGTTTGTAAATTTAACTCTATACTTTTGGCATAGAGAAAAAGTATAATAAAATATCTGGACATTCGGGGCACATTAAAATTTTGGAAAGTGTGAAAATTTGGAATTTTTTGAATTGGAAAAGTGGAAAAATTGCAGCTTTTCTCAGTTTTTAAAATCTTTGAACATTCGAGACACATTAAAATTTTGGAAAGTGTGAAAATTTGGAATTTTTAGAATTGGAAAAGTGGAAAAATTGCAGTTTTTCTCAGGTTTTAAAATATTTGTTTACTTCAGAGCATGCTACTTTTAATTCCTCTCAACCAAACTTGAAGTGCATTAGATTCCCCGTAAAATTAAAAGAAAAAGAATTTTTTATCTAATATAGTTTAGGAGATACAGCCTTCAGAATTTATTAATTAAAGGATGTTGATGTTCGGAATTTATATTTTCCTAAAAAATTTGTCAAAAAAAATTTAGTTTTAATTTTAGTGGAATAGCATATTTCCTGTTCACTGTGAACTAGAATAGTCGAAATATTAGTAAAAGCAGACTTAATAAAAAAGAAATTTAAAAGAATAAAATGTTATATCTCTCATACATCCGAAGGTCTAGCTTGTTGAAAAATACCCACTTTTATGAAAGTTCGTTCGTTTCTACTGCAAATTACATTAAAAGTTTCTCTTATTATAATAAAAGTACATAAAATAACGTACAAATCTGAAAAACTTTAATAATTCCTGAAATATATCCATAAAAATGTGGTTTCTTTTAAAAGTTGATGCCCTCGATTTTTATGAATATATCTCAGGAATTATTAAAGCTTTACAGATTTGTATGTTCTCTGATGTACTTTTATTGTTATAACAACAAACTTTAAGGCAAATTGCAGTAAAAACGCGATATTTAAAAAAAAACTTGCTTTTTAACGAACTTTCATAAAAGTGGGTATTTTTCAACACGCTATAACTTCGGACGTGTGAGAGATATAACTTTATTTTTTAATTTTTATTTTTTATTCTATTAAGAGATATAATTTTATTTTTTTTTTAGATTTCCTTTTTATTGTCTGCTTTAACTAATATTGTGACTACTTTTGTCCACAGTGCCCAGGAAATATGCTATTTCAAAAAAACTAAAACTGAAACTAAAACTTAAAACTAAGACTAAATTTTTTTTTACAAATTTTCAGAAAAGTAAAAATTCCCAAGGCTGTATCTCCTAAACTATATGAGATAAAAAATTCTTTTTTTTTAGTTGTACGGGCAATTTAATGCACTTCAATTTTTGTTCAAATGAATTTGAAGTGGCATGGTCTGAAATAAAGAAATATTTGAAAAACTGATAAAAACTGAAATTTTTCACACTTTTTCCAAAATTTTAATGTGTCCCGGATGTCCAAAGATGTTTAATGTTTAAATACTTTTTTTCAATGCCAAACTACAGAGATTAAGCTACAAAGGCACTGCTCTGGAGTTATTTTTACAAAAATATGCATAATAACCTGAAAATAAAAAAAAATAAAGTTTATTTAACAATCCCTGCAGCGATTTTTTTCTTTTTGGTCTCAAAATAATCATGAATTATCACTGAAATGATTTCAGAAGAAAAACGAGAGGTGCAAGTCCTCTTGGGTTGAACTCAATCCAAGCCACCGTGGCTACATGAAGGGCAACTTTCGGCAAAGAAGACTGAAATTATTTTAAAAATATTGTTTAAACGTGGATCTATTTATTTTGAGGATTCTTCACGAAGTCGCGCGACAGTGGCCATTTTGAAAGTACTCAGTATCCAGACGATCAGTCACACTTAACGTCAGAGCTGAAGTGACTTAGTTTAGGGCTGTTTAAAGGCGGGTAGCATTGAAGAAAGGGCGAGGAGCCTCGCCTATTCCAGATAGGGGTGACTCTTAGTTTAGCGGTTGGCTGGTTCCTCCACCACCAGGATACGAACTAACAATTCGAATCCGAAAGTTTGGGGTGGGTTTATTCCTGCTTCCCCAAAACTCTCTCTCCAATCCCTCAAATCTCTATTCTATTTCGTCCCTCACACGTCGTGCAAACCGTCATTCTTTGTAACAGCACTTTTTCACATAGGGACAAACGATTCTTAACGCAGGGATACATACATGTAACACACATTTTTCAGGCTACACTTTCAGAATGAAAGTGGAAGGTTGTTAGGCTTCATAGAGGGTAAGAATTGCTGTTACCCTAATTGTTACTTCTCCACCTAAGCCCAACGCTTTACGGTTTTATATAGCGCTTGGAACAGAAATATGTATTCTTTGACGAAAATAATGAACATTATTTCGTGAAATGAGATGTGAGAAGTAAAGATTAAGGAGTACATAATTCAAAAATATAGTTGAAGGTTAAACCATCAACAAGATGTGTTCATCGATCGTCCATCAGAATAAAGTAATTCAACTTTGAAATTAAGAATAATTTCAAGTTCAAAACATCGGTCATACGATCCTTTATTATATAAATATATTTACAACAACGTTTCGGCAACATTTTTGTGCCTTCTTCAGGTTAAAATTTATTTAAAAATAATATTATGAAGACATAAATAATATTTTTAAGTAAACATATTTGTATAATAAATGATCGTATGACCGATGATTTGAACTTGAAATTATTCTTAATTTCAAAGTTGGATTACTTTATTAAGGAGTACATGTTTGATAAGACATATTTATTTATTATAATTATAATATCAGAGATGTTTTTGACTGAAGAATTGGAGTGGCAGAAGCTAAAATCAATTTTGCTCTTTTAAGGTCTGATGCTAAAATATCTTAGCAATGCAAGGCATCTGAACGGAAACTCTGATTTGTCTAATCTCTAAATTCTAAATAATAATATTCGCGAATCGCAACAACTTGATTCTGTTTATATATTTACAGAACTCTCCAACTTCGTCCATTATTTATCAAATTAGTATGCTTTGGAATTCAATCTCTAATTAAACAAGAAAATTAATTCCATATCAGAAAGCATTCAAATTTCTTTCGAAGAAACAGATCAAAATTTAGAAACAGCTAAAAATTAATATGTTGCACTATCCGCTGAAAGTTTTGAGTACAAAGATATTTTTCAAGTCTTATATCAATTTTTATCTGCACTTAAATTCTTGTGAAAGTCATATCTTCAATAAATATTATTAATAATCGTTTATAATATTGGATGTTAATTTGGCTTCAGAGTCAGAATAAATCATTCAATTAATTTTTAACTGAACCAAACATTTCTGCGCACAATGGTGGCCCTCGTCAGTGATTATTGTTTACTCTGGAAAAAATGTTACAAAAATTTTGATATCAGGAACGCAGTGTACGAATGTAGTTTAAAAAATTTGTTGTCAGATTAATATCTTTCGGTGAATTTTAGTTTGAATGTTGTGAGAAATTATTCATTTGGTATAACACAGTCTTAAGTAATTTTGTAGAGTATGCACTATGGGAAATAAGAAATTAGTAATTTTAAACTAATTTTGTAGAGTATGCACTAAGGAAATAAGAAATTAAACTTTTTTTATTGGCCAATAATTTTTATTGTCCAATAATTGGACAAACTTATTTGTTTTAAGTAATTAATAAATTTTTTGTAATATAATATTAGAATTTTTAAATTTGGATTAGTGCAGTCTTAATTAATAATACCTTTGGTAATGTTTACACAAATTAGAAAGTGTGTTGTCCTTATAATAATTAGATAAAGTTATTTGTTTTTATGCAACTAATAAAATTTTTAATACAACGTGAGGGTCTAGTACAGTCGTAAATAATAATAACTTTGGCAACTTTGGCTTTCTGTTATATTACAAATTTTATTAGTTGCATAAAATAAATAACTTTATTCAATTATTGTAAGGACAACACACTTTCTAATTTGTACAAACATTACCAAAGGTATTATTATTTAAGACTGCACTAAACCATATTTGAAAATTCTAATATTATATTACAAAAAATTTATTAATTGCTTAAAACAAATAAGTTTGTCCAATTATTCTAAGAACAATACAAAAATTTTAATTACTTAGTTCCTTAGTGCATTCTCTACAAAATTAAATATTAATCTGACAAAAAATTTTTTAAACTACATTATTCGTACACTACGTCCCTGATACCAACATTTTTATAAATAAGCAGAAAAAACAATAACCACCATTGTGCGCCAGAACGTTTGGTTCAATTAAAAATTAATTGAATTATTTATTCTGACCCTAAAGCCAAAATTAATATCCAATATTATAAACGATTATTTTTATCGAGGGTCAATATAATCCCCCACTGAGTAATATTATTAATTTTTTTAACCAATCTGTATGAAAGATTTTCATTTTCTCTGCAAGACAATATCTTCATTATTTACTAAAAAATGAATCTTCAAATTTGATGATAGCAGACAACATTTTTTTTTACCAAAAATTGGTCGCTGATAAAAAAAATTATCGTTTACGATTGTATGTTTATAGTACTTTTTAAAATTAAAATAGGGACGCATTTACATTTTTTATAAATATTTATCAATTTTAAAGAAAAAATGAGTTTTTTGCAAATTTTAATTAAAAAACCTAGCCATTTTTGCTATTTTTTAGATTTAAAGGTTTTTCTTGTGTTCCAGATTGTCGCATTTTTCTCTCTCTTTTGAAATCCACGAAGAAAATTAAAAAATAATAAAAAATGGAAAAGTTATTTCGATTTTTGGAAAAATCGAAAAAAAATGTTTTCTCAAAAATTACACCTTTTCTTCCTGAGATTTTGAGAAATAATAGGTATCAATACAGTCTAACTTACCATAAATTCGCCATTTGTCATTTTTTTTGCTTTTTTGGGAGATAAAAATTATTTGATATTTTTTGTTCAAAACCTTGCCATTTTGGTAATTTTTGAGATATGAAGGTTTTAGTTGTTTCAGCTTATCAAGTGTTTTACACTCCTTCGAAACCGATGAGAGAAACAGAGAAATAATAAAAACCGGTAAAGCTATTTCGATTTTTTGAAAAAATAAAACACGAGATTTTCTTCAATCAAAGAAAGAATAAAAACTGGTAAAGCTATATCGATTTTGAGGTGTGTTGGGTGATAATAGAGTATACCTACCATAAATTTTAAAACTGGATTGTACTTATGTTTCAAGAAACAAAAATTTCTATTTTTCATATTTTTCTCGCATTTATTGCATTCTAGAAAAAAAGAATTTTTTCTCTCGAAATACAAATACAATCTAGTTTTAAATTAATGGCAGATTAGAGTATATTACCACCCAGCGCACCTGAAAATTCCAGCGCAAAAAAGGTAGCTGTTTGGAGAAAATTTCGTGTTTTATTTTTTCGAAAAATCGAAACAGCTTTACCAGTTTTTATTCTTTCTTTGTTTTTCTCATTAGTTTCGAAAATTTGAAAAAAAACTTGAAAAACTGAAAATAAAAAAAACTTAAAATCTCAAGAATTGCCAAAATGAAAAGGCTTTGAAGCAAAAATATAAACTAATTTTTTTCTCCCGAAAAAAATACCAAATGGAAAATTTATGGTAAGTAGATTATATTGGAACCTATTATTCCTCAAAACAGGAACGAAAAACCTTAATATCTAAAAACTTGCAAAAATGGCAAGGTTTTTAAGTAAAATTTCCAAAAAACTAATTTTTCCCTTAAAATTTATAAATATTCATTAAAATGTAAATATTTCGCTATGTTAATTTAAAGAAATGCGTGTCTCCTTATTTTTCATGTACAAAAACATATTTCGTTTACAAGTTAAATCTGAACACGTTACCCGCCGCACAGTGGTCCAGAAATGGATTTTCGCGGTAAATTCGTTCAGTGGTCACATTTTTTACTTGATTTCAATTTCTTTTTTAACACTCAACATTACATTCCTGACAAACGTAAGAGAAGCAATTTTTGATTTTTTTAAAGCAAATTACTGCATTAATAAATATGGCGGAAAAAATAGGAAATTTCAAACTATTATTTTTTATTGAAGTGCAAACAATGAAAATATACTCTAAATCGTCGAAAACGCATGCATAAGTATACACCGAATACTTACAAAAGGATATGTATAAATTTATACGTATAAATTCTAACTTTTAATTGCTTACTGTAATTTTTATTAACAAATTACATAAACAAATTGTTCAAATACGCATTTTTCATTCGAAATTTTTTTTTCTTAATTATACAGTACTGTTAAAGACTCAAGGATACTAAATTGTTATAAATATTATCTTTTAATTGTTAAGTGTAATTGTTAGGGCCAAAATACATAAATAAAAGCTCTATATTTAAAGTTTTTGTGACAAAAAACTGATTTTTTGACAAACACTCACTGTGAATCGCTGAAGAGTGATCTCAATAAGGGTGTTAGCTACCAAATCAAATTTGTTGTATATTTTTAATTTTAATTGTTATGAATAATAATGCAAATGTTATAAACTCGTTAAATCGTTCTTCTCTCCCTCCCTAGTGGCGCAATATACTATTTTTTTATGAAAATAAAACACTTGTATTATTATTTAAAACAATAAAAATTAAAAGTATACAACAAATTTGTATTAGTAGCTAACACCCTTATTGAGAACACCCTTCAGCGATTCACAGTGAGTGTTTGTCAAAAAATCAGTTGTTTGTCATAAAAACTGCAAATATAGAGCTTTTATTAATGTATTTCGGCCATAGCAATTACATTTAATAATTAAAAGGTAATATTTATAACAATTTAGTATCCCTGAGTCTTTAACAGTACTGTATGATTAGGAAAACAAAAATTGTCGAATGAAAAATGCCTATTTAGACAATTTGTTTATGTAATTTGTTAATAAAAATTACAGTTAACAATTAGAAGGTAGAATTTATAACACTGTGGTATCCCTTTGTCCTTAATATTTTCGTGTAATTGAAACAAAAATTTTTTTGACAAAAAATGTAAATTTTGACGATATTTTTACGTATTTTGTTTATAACAATTATAAATGTCCATTTTTTCAAAGTTTTTTGATTATCTATTGCTCTCTGTTGATTCCTTTTGTTTTTAATGGAAAAAACGTAGCGCTGATAAAAAAGGAAAAACCTCATATTTGTTTACAAAATTTGTTTACAGCAAACGTTTTGTTAATTAAACTAATTATTTACATTTGTGAATACTTATGCATGCGTTTTCAATGATTTAGAGTATATTTTCATTGTTTGCACTGCAATAAAAAATAATAATTTGAAATTTCCTATTTTTTCGCCATATTTATTAACACAGAAATTTTGTTTTCAAATCAAAAATCGCTTCCCTCACATTTGTCGAGAATTTAATGTTGAGTATTTAAAAAAAACTTGAAATAGAGTAAAAAATGTGATCTCTGGACGAATTTGACCGCAAAAATCCATTTCTCTGAACCACTGAGCGCCGGCTTGCATGATTTCAAATGGATTTATAGACTGGGAAAAATGTTTGTTTGATATACGATCAAGCAAAGATTTTGGTTGATACACATAAACATTTGTTTAATTCGAACAGAATTTGTTTGATATTCTATTATGTATTTGATCGAATCAAACAAATTTGATTTGAATTAAACAAATTTTATGTTTGATATATGATCAAATAACAAATGTTTGATTCAAACAAAAATTTTTCTCAGTGTCAATATTTACACCGAAAAAAATTGGATTATCAAAAATTCTAATAAAATTAACTAATAAATAGATTCTCAATTATTTAAACAAAAAAAAGAAATTCCCCTAGCCAACCAATCAACTAGTTACACTGTTAAAAAAACTTTAATTACTTTACTTGAAGTTTTATTCAATTACCGTGCACTGAGAAAAATGTTTGTTTGAATAAAACAAACATTTTTTTATCGTATATCAAGCATAAACATTTATTCAAATAAAATTTGTTTAATTCGAGGAATTTAATCATTGAATCAAACAAATTTTGCTTAAATTAACAAGTGTTTATTTGAATCAACCAAAATTGATTCAAATATTTGAATTGATTCAAATATTTGACCGTATATCAAACAAACGTTTGTTTGATTCAAACAAAAATTTTTCCTAGTGTAACTGAATCAATTTTCAACCAAAAGCAAATGAATTTTCAACCAAAATGAATGAATTTTCAACAAAAATGAATGAATTTTCAACTAAAATAAATGAATTTTCAACAAAAATTAAATTGAATTTTCAACCAAAGTTAAGGAATTTTGAATCACTCTAAATAAAAAGTTGGTGAAATTTCAAGAATTTTCTAACAGTGTAGGTGGTTTTACTAGATGTTTTTCGGTGTAAATCTTAAATGATTTATATCATTATTGCTACTTGCATAAAAATAATTAAATATGTAACCTTTATGTTAAATTATTATTATTTTCTCATTATATTTCATATTATGCCTCTAATGCAATATTGATATTTATGCTATTATTCACGCGATTCTCTTTACTTTACAGCATTTTGTACACTTACAGACCCATATATGTCTAGATTTCCGTACAATTGCGAGTATTTAGTTACATGGGTATTACATTTCAATGGAGTTCGTTGTACGAGACACGCACTAGGAAAAAATTAAACCTAAAGATTGTTTGTATATTTCTCCATTCGTTATTCTCTAACGATGAACCTTTAAGTGGTAAATCCCGAGCTTAGTCAGACTTAGCAGATTACAGGAAATATATTTCTGAAATTATCTACTTTCTTGGCTCCAATTCAGTCTACATGGGAAAAAGTAAATGACAGAGAGTGCTATTTAAAATCGAAAAATGTGCCTTTTAATCCAGGAATTCAACTTTGAATTATTTTCAATTAGCACTTTCACCATTTAAATTGTACAAAGTATCATTTTAATTTTACAAAGAGCTAACTCTAAATTAGACAGTGACACTTGCCTATTAAGTTGCTTTTTGTATAATTTAAATGGTAAAAGTCCTAATGTCCAAGGGACATTTGTCGATTTTAAATAGTATTCTCTGTCATTTACTGTTTTCCATGTATACAAAAATATTTTTTGTACACAGATTTGAACCAGATTTTTTAATTTTAATAAGTAGAAAGAATATCAGTAAACCTGCACGGAAAAAACCTCAATGCCTTATCAATGTTAAACTAAAGTTAAATTCAATGTTAAACTAATGTTAAACTCAATGTTAAACTATTGTTAAACTCAATGTTAAACTAACAAAAAAGTTTGATAAGGCATCGAACTTTTTGTTAAAAAATTCTTATCCATTCGATTAAAAAATATACGCTCCATCTTCAAGGAAAAGCCAATGTGATATTTTAGAAAGTTAGATTCTGACAAATCAAAAAAATTCTATGCCTTATCGAATTTTTTACTTAAACTAACAAAAATGTTCGACAAGGCATCGAATTTTTTGGTTAAACTAACAAAAACATTCGATAAGGCATGGAATTTTTTGATTTGTCAGAATATAACTTTCTCGGAGATCACATTGGCTTTTCCTTGAAGATAGAGCGTATGTTTTTTAATCGAAGGAACGACAAGAATTTTTTTTTCATAACGTCATGCGTGCACAGGTTTCGAGATCCAACGCACTTTCTTTGCGGATCCATGACAGACAACGGGCGTTTTGTACGCTTGATGAAACAAGGAGTTTCCGTGTGATATGACACACCGGTTGTAGAAGATCAGACTTCAGTCAGATTCTTTCGTAAAAGACTTGACTTACAAGGATAAAGTCTCTTGTTTATGTCCAAAGTTCAAAGAAAAACAACCGCATTTTCACTTATTTACAATGATGGATAATTGGACAAATTTCACAGAAAATATTCCACAAAACAAGTTTTGTTGCATCTATATATATATATATATCAATAAGATTTTGAAGCTCAAACTATTTTCTTTGAATTAAATTTGAAGATTCTAAATTTTAAAACTCCTCGAGTTTTTAACTATCAGAACTTGAAAAATTTTAGCTTTAGATTTAGCATATGATAACGATAATAAGCTCTAAAATGAGCATCTTAGATAGTAATGAGACGAGAAAACGCAGAAAATAATAGTGGAAAATAGCCATAGGTTTATGGAGTTGATAATGTATGTGATCTGAAATCATCAAACCTTGAAGCGTTTACTATAGTCTCTGATTATCACGAAAGAAGCCTATCTGTGTGTACCATCGGTACAGGAGGCGAAGATTAGATCACGAGATGCTTTCATTATTTATCGATGTCGTATTTTCCGGTACATCATTTACTGTTATCCTTAAATCGAATTATCAATCACGTTCTTCATCTACTTAAAATTCCTTGATTTGTTCAATGGAATTATCCTCTTATGGAAGCAGAATTTATTTTCAATAATAATTATTTACTTTAAAACTGTAATGATTTAATTACTTAATCTGTAGTGATTTAATTATATCTCGTAGAATAAATTATTCTATTTTCGAGACAGAAGCACTAGAAGATTTGAATGTATTTATTAGTGAACTTATTTATATATGTATTTATATATGAACTTATTTTTGGTATGTACTCAGAAAATATTGTCTCGAGGCAAGAGAAAAATTCTTCTTGATCACTACTTTAAAAAGATATTCCTTTTGCTTCAAGAGTCGTATTCTTTTTATCCCCTCAGGAAAATATTTTTCTGAGTAATGTTTAAAACCCTGGTCTTTTATGATTCGTTGCTTTCTTAACTGCTGCTAAGAACAGAAATTCCGCGAGATGTTCCAATTCGGTCCTGTGTCGGTTCGACTTTGTAAACTCGTCCTACTGAAGTTCGCAATCGCAATATCACTCACGCGGTAACTTGCCTCAGGGGATGGGTCATTTTTGTTGCCACGCATAATATTACTTGGCTGTTTTTATTTAACGGTTTCCATCAACCAGAACGAGTTTTATCGATGTGTATTCAGTTATCAGTTAAATCAACATGACAGCACACACACTTGCAAAATCAGGCAAAAGTTGACTAAGAGGACACAAGTATTTATCAGTGCGGAAATATAGTTTATTTCCTTCATTTATTGAACCACTTTTATGTTGGCTTGAATAATTCACTTGTTACGGTTATCATTTGACTTTCTTGATAAAACAATCTCAATTTGATTTTTTAGTGAGATTTCCAATTGAGTTTTAAATGGAATCTGAATTGTTCAATTTCTTAAACCAATCTTACCCCATCAAGATTTTTCTGTTTAGGAAAGAGATTTCTGTACGTGCAGACGGGGCTGGGACTTGCTTCAGGGAACATTATCTCGAAGCGAAATCTATCCTCATCGACCAATAAGCGAACCACGGTTCGCGATTGCTCTTCAATGATACTCTAGTCGGTCATTTCGCTTCCTGCTCTGCCACCCTCGCTTCGCAAATAGGCAAGCGCGGCCTTAATTAATTAGCATTAATTAGAATCGTGACCAACGTAAGAACTGGACCGAGAACACCATCGGTCAATGTCGCCGAGACCATATTATGTGGATTTTGAATTGTGACACTAACGGTATCATATAACGTGGCATATTTCATACGGGTCATTCCAAAGGTTTCTTTAAAATCGGCTGCGCGTCCATTTCAGCGATTTAGATGGCGATTTTTTTCCTAATAGTAGATACCCAAAAACCGCCAAAAACAAAGTATTAGATTTTATGAGCTAAAACTTTCTGAAAACTTTTTTTTATATTTAATGAAAATTTCATGAAAAGTATTAGATTTTATGAATCAAAACTCTCTACGACCTTTTTTTTTTGAAATTTAAGTTTATCGTAAATATTGCATTTCTTTTCAAACCTGTATAAATTCACATAAGGTATATTTAATGAAAATTTCATGCAAAATATTAGATTTTATGAGGCAAAACTTTCTCAGACCTTTTTTCTTGAAATTTAAATTTTTCGTAAATATTGCATTTCTTTTCAAACCTGTATAAATTCATAACCGATTTTAAAGTTTAATAGCCGAATTTATACGTTTCAGAAAATAATTTTAGGAAAAGTATTTACCTCACACGTATTTCCAAAAATACAAGCTAAGGCCGTTTTCAAACTTGTCTATAAATTCACTAAATTTCACAAAATTCAAGGAACTGTCCATTTTTAATTTTCAGATTTAGCGATCTCGATTTTGTATGAAATTATAAGGTATATTATATTTAATGAAAATTTCATGGAAAGTATTAGATTTTATGAGGCAAAACTTTCTGAGAACTTTTTTTTTGAAATTTGAGTTTTTCGTAAATATTGCATTTCTTTTCAAACATGTATAAATTCATAACCGATTTTAAAGTTTAATCGACGAATTTATTCGTTTCAGAAAATAGTTTTAGGTAAAGTATTTACTTTATATGCATTTCCAAAAATGCAAGCTAGGACCGTTTTCAAAATTGTCTATAAATTCACTAAATTTCACAAAAGTTCAAAGAGTTGTCAATTTCTCATTTTCAGGTTCAGCGATCTCGCTTTTGTATGAAATTATAAGGTATATTAATTTAATGAAAATTTCATGGAAAGTATTAGATTTTATGAGGCAAAACTCTCTAAGACCTTTTTTTTGAAATTTAAGTTTTTCTTAAATATTGCATTTCTTTTCAAACCTGTATAAATTCATAACCGATTTTAAAGTTTAATGGCCGAATTTATTCGTTTCAGAAAATAATTTTAGGAAAAGTATTTACCTCACACGTATTTCCAAAAATACATGCTAGGGCCGTTTTCAAACTTGTCTATAAATTCACTAAATTTCACCAAAATTCAAGGAATTGTCAATTTTTAATTTTCAGATTTAACGATTTCGTTTTTATATGAAATTATAAGGTATATTATATTTAATGAAAATTTCATAAAAAGTATTAGATTTTATGAGGCAAAACTTTCTGAGAACTTTTTTTTTTGAAATTTGAGTTTTGGTAAATATTGCATTTCTTTTCAAACCTGTATAAATTCATAACCGATTTTAAAGTTTTATAGCCGAATTTATTCGTTTCAGAAAATAATTTTAGGAAAAGTATTTACCTCACACGTATTTCCAAAAATACAAGCTAGGGCCGTTTTCAAACTTGTCTATAAATTCACTAAATTTCACCAAAATTCAAAGAACTGTCCATTTTTAATTTTCAGATTTAGCGATCTCAATTTTGTATGAAATTATAAGGTATATTATATTTAATGAAAATTTCATGGAAAGTATTAGATTTTATGAGGCAAAACTTTCTGAAAACTTTTTTTTTGAAATTTGAGTTTTATAGAAATTTTATGAACTTATAAGGTATATTATACCTAAACAAAATTTCATGGAAATAATTTTAGTGGAGCCTTGATTTTTCTCTTATATAAATATTTATAAGGCTGAAAAAGCTATTTTTGATCGAGTTTATCATTTTCACATCCATTTAACACCTATAGTACTAACTTTAAATGTAAATATTATATGGATATTTATACATTCAACCTTGACCTTGTACAAAAAAAAGCATCCGAGGCTTTTCTTTGCACTTTAATTTCTGAGGTACAGTGAATTTTTGAAATTACCTTTATTTTCGCGGTTTTCTTGATTTCTTTCGAAAAAGAAAAATATGCTACAGAGAAACTGTATATTTTATAAAAATACAACTTTTTTTTAAACAACTTTTATTGGTGAAATCATTATTTTTCGATAAAATTAGCCATGAATGAAAATCACCCTGATTTTTCATGATTTTGGTCAAAAAACGAATTATGCTTTAAAAAGTATGATATTCAGAGAAGAATATTGTACACAAAAATAAATAATAAATTACACATTTTTTCTGCAGAACATTTTTTTATGTAGTCGATAGTTTAAAGTAATACTAATTGTGTCGATGAAAAAAAATTCCTTGCAGTTTTTCTCATTTATCGAGAAAGGTGTTGAGTTATGTATCATAATGTACTTTTATGACAGGCTTAAAGACCTTGAAAAACCATAACTATTTTGTGTAAAACCTTTTTCTCTACAATCAATGGTTTTCGAAAAAAATCAATATTAGTTTTTAAAAATTTTTGACTTTCGGCGTGTTTTTCTATTTTTTCGTGGAGAATGTTTAGAAAAAATTCCAGATATGTAATAGTAAACTATAATTTGTTATTCTTTCTAAGTCGATAGAATGCACACTGAGAAAAATAGATAATGAAAAGGAGGGGAAGTTAATATCTGGATATTGAACAGCTGTTATAGTCAGCTGTCTATGATACTATAGTGTAATATCTAGATATTATGATTTAATATATGAGATATTATATTATAATATCTAGATATTACGCCCTAATATCTTAGATAGCTGTCCCGTAGTTCAATATCCAGATGTTAACTCATTATTTTAACCAGGAAAAAATTATTTGTGTATACTGAATATTGAGTAAAATCAATTCATTTGCAATTAAAGTACGTAAATAATCGATTTGATGAATAACTTAATTGTCATGAACAAATTTTATGAACAATTACTCTAATGTACCATTTTAGCACGGAAAAAATTTTTCTTCACTACAATTGCTAAAATTTATTACAAAAGTGTCGTCTAGAAACAAAGCATTGACAAAAATTAGGAATTTTTATTGTTATAAACAAATTTAATAAACATATACTCGAATTTTTTATTTTCAAGTAGAGAAAAAGTATTTTCTCGCTCAAAACTACTGAGATTTGTTATGGAAGTGTCAGCTAGTAACAAAACATTGAGAGTTTATAATAAATTAATAATTTGTTATTAACAATTGTATTGTATATAATAATTTGTTATTAACATATTGTATTGTTATAAACAAGAGTCTGAGATTTTGTAATGATGTTGAATATTTATAAAGTGACTTTTGTCTGTTATCCAATTAGAAGTTATGTAAAAGCATTATAAAAATAAATGGAAGTATATTTCTCACTGTCATAAACAAATAATATAAACCAATGCAGAGTTTAATCAAGTTTTGAAAATTTGAAGTACTTTTTTTTGGAAATTTATTTCAATTGGTTCATCAGTGATATTCCGGAGCAGTATATTGACATTTTATGAAAAATGTGATTGTTATAAACAAATGGAATAAACAAATTCGCTGTTTATACAATTTTTTAAAGTTTGAGGTACTTTTTTAGAAATTTGTTTCAATTGTTTTGTCAGTGATATTTCGGAGCAATACATTGACATTTTATGAAAAATGTGATTGTTATAAACAAATCGCATAAACAAATTCGCTGCGAATTTATTTATACCAATAACATTTGTAATGAAATGACAATTTACTGTCTTGCAATAACTGTGGCAAACCAGTTAAAACAAATTTCCAATAAAAAATATCTGGAACTTTAAAAAATTGAATAAACAGCGAATTTGTTTATGCCATTTGTTTAAAACAATCACATTTTTCATAAAATCTCAATGTACTGCTCCGGAATATCACTGGAAAACCAATTGAAACAAATTTCCAAGAAAAGTACCTCAAACTTTAAAAAATTGCTTAAATTCTGCATTCTTTTATTTGTTTATTTGTTTATAACATTTATAGCATTATAGCATTATTTCCATTTATTACTATATAAATTGTATTACTATATCATTTGTCACTATATATATATATATATTTAAAATCGCTATAAAATTTCAGACTGCTGTTTATAACAATACAATTGTTAATAGCAAATTATTAATTTACTATAAACTCTCAATTAGTATTTTACGAATCTGCATTTATCGATTACACATTAATGTTACTCAAACTGAACAATTTATACATTGTCAATGCATCGGAAACGTCACGGGCTCAAGATCTTCATTTTTTTAAACTGCGTGCTACCCCTCCAATCGTTTTGAAACTCGGACATGTATACAGAGATCGTTTTGAAACTCGGTATATAGAGATCGTTTAGGGTGAAAATGGCGATAATGCTTTAAGTGCATCCCATAGAAAAAAATTCAAAAAAATTTTGAACATTTTTTTTACCCATATTTTTTGAAAAAACATTTCGTAATTTCTTTATAACATTGTTGCATTGAAACCCATAACATATATTTTTTTTATCAAGTCGGTTCAGCCGCTCTCGAGAAAAAATTATTTTCGATTTTTCTTCTTACTCCTATAACTCCCATAAAAATTTTTTTTCAGATATAATCTTTTGGGAAATTTAATCTCCCATCAGCGGCAACTTGCTGTAAAAATCTCAACTAGATTCAGGAGGGGGCAGCTTATCCATGTTTATCCCCTTTAGTATTCAGCACAGATCACGAGTATCGAGTTTCACATTTTAAAAACAGCTTTTTTAATAACATTTTTTACGAAGTGACATAAGTCAAACTGCCAAATATTTTATGCCAAGCAAGGGTCACAAATTGTTTTTATTTATTTTAGAATCAACGGTAAACGAAATTCGAGAGACAGTGAGTGTAGATTATTTTCTATATCTCGATAGTGACCGTTGAAAAAAATCCATTGAACGGTTCGTGCAACCAACCGCATTATGAACTATGTGCAGTGTGATAGCATCACCGAAGCATGCCCTGGAGGTGCGAACGTATTTCAAGATCGTTGGTATCTCATTAAGCCGTTTCAACCCTCCTGCGCGATTCTTATCACTTTATTCTTTCTTTCACTTCCCTGATGCTAATAATTTCTGTACACAAGTTGTTTCATTTACCTCAGAGATAGCCTCACAAAAAGACAAAAGTTCAGAGACGCCTCGTTAAATGAATACTTGCACTTTTACACTATGCCTACGATTTATGTAAAATATAATTAAAAACAACATTTCTGTGAAAATTATTAAAAAGCAATAACTGGTATCATTTGAAATTACAAGTACAGGAAAATGATTAACTTGCGAAAACTGGATGAATTCCAAAGTAGTTTTCGAAACACCTGGTGATGAACTCTGCTTTCGCTTTCGAGTCATTAGACAAATGCAAGTTTTATGAAGAGAGACTGAATGACCAGACATAAATAAATGAGAAAATAATTAAACCCTTAAGCGAACATTGATGTTACAATAATCTTTTGAGGAAGGATATGGTTTCACTTTTCTTGGTTGATTTTCGATTTGGGTCAAAGACTTCTAGAAACCCATATGTTACATCCAAGCACCTCGTTAATCTCGCGTTTTTTCTTGCTCTTCTAGTTCACCTACCACAATATAATTCCTTTCACCGTTTGCGTTTTATGTCGGATGGTCACTTTTGACGCAGACTCGATAGTCTGACTTCCTAACTGTTCCAACTTCCCTTTCTCTATAAAGAATAAATTGATATCTTCAAGTTTCGTGGGCGTGGTTCCGTTCCAGCAATTATAGGGCATGAAATTCACTAGATGCATCTCCGGGTTTTGTTGGCAATTATAAGTGATCCTTAATTGTTTCTCGAAAGCACTGAAGAAAGATTATACGGTATTTTATACAGAGTTGCAGGAAGATATGATTAGGAAGAATAAATTGTAGAGATAAATAAGAATTTTTTCATGCTTCCAACTTTTTGTACTTCTTAATGAAAGCTTCGAGTGAATCGTTTGAAAATTTTTACAACAGGAAGGATGGATTGTTTTCACTGCAAAAGAAAAAAATGATAATCTCTTGAAGTTATAACTCTTGAGGATGTTCGATTTAGACCGAGATGGCGATAAAGTTGAAAGAGGTTGTGAATTATTGCTTCTGATAGAGTTTTACAAATCTTATCAATTATTCTTCCTAACCCCTTTGATGCGTTATATCGCTTTTGTGGACGTTACAACAAGTACCATCCATCTTAGAAATGGGTGTTACATCCCGTGGGGGATGTGGGAGTGAAAATCCACTCATGATAAATATTTATTTAATAATTAAATAACTAGAAGGACAATGAATGCTTAACTCTGTTGAATCATAATTTAGATGCAGATGGTAAGATAAACATTAAGATTAGAATGATGCACCCTCGGCAGAATTATCCATTAGAAAATAGAAAAAAGTTTCTGATTGGCTAATCTCCATACTATAGTTGATTAGAGGTTGCGGAGAAATTGCCTGTCGGGTAAATTTTACAAACTGGACCAACAGGCTCTAGGTCTGCTATTACTGAATGCATATTCTTTGGTATATTATAGTACCTAGTACAAAGGGCGTAACCGTCGACTTTTGAGATCCAAGATATTGGTAGTTACCTAGGATAGTTCATGTTGAAACTCGAATTTCTCCTTTTTAAATATGCATTACAATCTCTCTCAGAAGACCGATCAATAATAAACTGAAGGGCACGAACTACATAATGGAATATTGCAAATTTATACGACTCGACAGTTATTGGTTACGCCTTATCCCCTAAGCAAAGTAAAAAGGGTTTGAATGCAAATTTTAAAGAAAGTATTTGTATAATGAATATGATTAGAAGATGTAGTTAAACACTGATAGTTAGTCAATAATGGCTTTTGTAAAGAAATCCTAAAAAAAACTATATTCTCTCAACCTCTTTTTAAAACAATTGGACCTGAAACGATACGAAGTTTTATTCTTCCTTTGAACCAAATTTTGCAATGAATTCACTTGGACGTTTCTCTCAACAGTTACAAGTCACGATTTGTAATCATGATACATGGAGGCAACTTTCGTAAATCGTACTTATCCCTCTGGTGTATAATTACTCCTAATATTCTTGCGGAACGTATTTTGTAACTGATTCTTCGTAAGAATTTGATGTTAGGTTAGGCAGGATTTTTCGCTCCTGATTTTGATAGTAAAGACCATATTTGTTAGATAATACACTTGTGTTGTAATTGTGAATCGAGCTACTTTTCGGTTAAAACTGGGTCACTGTTGTTCGATTAATGAAACGAAAAACAAAAAATCAGAAAGCTGTTGAGAGTAGCCGACTTGTTAATTGGCGACGCCCGTGATTTTACGCAAATGAGGCTATAGCATTTATACCGTTACGAATTCTCAAGATGCTCTGCACATTCCTTGCACGTTTCTCCAGATGTTACTATTTACTATGCCTCTGGCATTGTGAGCGCATATACGTTTGCATAAGTTTGTTTATGACGAGAGACTGATGCTGCCTCCAAAATGAGAGACAGCTAAATCCGTCTGCGACCTACTTAATTCTTTCTGTATGAAATTCGCAATATTCTCTCCGATGTGAATGTTTTCTTAAATAATAAAAATATTTTTTGAAAGAAAGTTAACTTGGTCTTCTTCGAAAGTTGACCAAGTTAACTGAACAAAGTTAACTTTGGTCATCTTCGAAATTAAACTGCTAATTTCTGATCATTTGTATTCTTTATCTGCTTCAGTAATATCTTCCTTAAGTCCTAGATAAGATCTGTTATATCTTTCTATTATCAAAAAAAGTTAGAAATATAAAATCCCAAGGAGAAGAAATTGGAATAGGATCAATCCATATTATATCTGTAACCGGTTGCGGCCTATTTTTAAAAGAATTTGATACTTAGCAGACATAATTGCGATTTGTGAATGCTTTTTAGGATTTGCTCATTTTTATCCATATATTTTAATTTCAAAGATCATCGAGTGAGAAAAAATGAAGGGTGGCACGCCAAAAGGGATTAATCCACATTTTCTTCTAAAATGAGATTATTGGCTCAAAAAATCACATAAATTTTAATATACATTGTGACAAAAGGATTTTTTGTAATTTCATTTTCTAATTTTTTTTGCAATTTTTCAATTTTTTTGCATTTTTTCAATTTTTTAAAACATTTTTTCTCAAGTTTTTTCAAGTCTTTGCAACATTTTTTAACTTTTTGCAATTCCATAGCTTCAAATCTACTTTGCTTCTGCGTCTTTGAATTGAAAATAAGATTTTATACATAGTGGCCTAAAATTGAGAAAATATGCGCCTGGACTGAAAAAACATTTCCCCTCCATTTTCTCAGAACTCAATGACTTTTCAACAAAACTTTTCATGCCTCAATTCACTACTATAGTAAGTACTGTAGTACTGAATAAAATATAATATAATAAAATAAAAAAATAAAAACTTCCGGTAGAAAGTTTTTATTTTATTTTTTTTTGAGATGAAAATTGGATTTTTAATCAGCGTCCAAAGTTGAAAAAACGCGCATATCGAACGAAAAGAAAAATTCCCCATCCATTTTCTTGGAACTTAATGACAATTTTCAATCAACATTTTTTGCGTGGATTCAGCAACTCAATAACTAAAAATTAAATTTTTGTATTTTTTGTTTAGAACAACTCCGAGTTTTCTGTAAATGGACTGTATAGTCTCTCAATAAATTTATTACTAATTAGTGGACAAAAGTGATTTTCTGAGTATAAGCGATGTTTAAAAAATTTGAACGTGTACTTTTGGGAGAATATTCATGTATAATGATACTTATGATTTGTAAAAGATAAATATCAATAGTTTATAAACAAATGCTTAATGTCGCCATTTATCAATAGATTGGTTTCGTTTTTAAAACAAAACCAACTACAAATATATTGCTAATAGCTTTTTTATGCAACAGTTTGTTGTTAAATAACAATTGTAAATAGTTTTAACAATCTTAATTAACAAATGCATAATATAGTCATTTCTTGATAGAGTTCGTTTTTTTTCTACATAATCACTTACAATTATGTTGCCATTGTCTCTTACTGTAATACCAGACTATTAAATCAATTTTATAATAATTTGTTAATTGAATAATTTTGAATAATTTGTTAATTGTTTAACAAAAATTAATTAAAAAATTTATACTTCCGTCATTTTTCAGGAGATTGATTTCGTTTTTTTAACAGAATCTATTACAAATATCTTGCCAGTAGACCCTTGTTGAGATATCTTTTTGTTAGAAAACGATTTATAATTGTTGTTAAAAAATATAATAAAAAATTCATACTTTGACCATTTTTTAGTAGACAGATTTAGTTTTTTCAGCATAATCAACTAAAAATGTGTTGCCAATGGGCTCCTGCTATGTTAATTTGCTGTGTAGATAATAATTAACATTTTTTTATCAAATTTAATATACATATATATTGTAGATCTGTTTTTCAATGGCTATGTTCCCATTTTTTTTAAAATGGTCTATAAATTACTGAACAGTGACTCTTTATTAGGTTAATTTATTATCCAACGAAAATTGTTTATTAACTAAACAATTTATTAAACAAATAGTTCTACTCTGACCTTTTTCAACACTTTTAAACAGTGTGTTACGAAAATATTTTCAGTTCGATTAGACGTTTAAGTAGATAAACTGTGCTTAACTTAACAGAATCAATTAACCATAGTTCGAAATTGTTAGGAAATTATTATTATCATTTAAAGTTCATTTTATTGATTCTGTGCGTCGAAAAATAACAAAAACCCTAATTTGTTTAAAGAAATAATGGGAAATTAATTCTGTTAAAAAAAAACCATTTATCTACTGAAACGTGTGATCGAATTGATAGTATTTTCATAACATATTATTTATAAGTGTTGGAAAAGGTCAGAGTAGAACTATTTGTTGAATAAATTGTTTAATAATAAACAATTCTCGTTGGATAATAAATTAACATAATAAAGAGTCACTCTTCAGGAATTTGCAGTCCATTTCATGAAAAAATCGGAATATAGCCATTGAAAAACGGATCTACAGTATATTTGTATATTATATTTAATAAAGAAATGTAAATTGTTATCTAAACAGCAAATTAACATATCAGAGGCCCATTGGCATTACATTTTTAGTTGATTATGCTGAAAAAACTAAATCTGTTCAATGGACAAATTATGCATTTGTTTATTAAATTTTTTACAAATTATAAATTGTTATCTAACAGAAAGATATCTCAACTAAGGGTTACTGGCAAGATATTTGTAATAGATTCTCTTAAAAAAACGAAGTCAATCTACTTAAAAATGACGGAACTATGAATGTGTTAATTAATTTTTATTAAACAATTAAAAATTATATTTTAATAGCCTAACATCACAGAAAAAGACAATAGTAACATAATTGTAAGTGATTCTGCAGAAAAAACGAAGTCTATCAAGAAAAAACTATATTATGCATTTGTTAATTAAGCTTTTTAAGGTATTATAGGCACTAAAAAACTGGTCTCGGGAAAACAGAATTAATTTTACTTTTAAGAACTGTAATATTGTTATGGATGGTATTGTTTAAAAAAGAAAAGATTATTTTTTATGAAAAAAATTTGAAACTTACAAAAATTATTTATTTAAACAAATGTTGTTTACTGAACTTTTTTTCTTATTGCTTCTCACCAAATTTTCCAAAGTGATACAGTTCTAATGAATAATAGCTTATTTTCTCGGGAAAAAGATTCTCTACAACTTGACCTCATCCAGTTTTCAAAAGTAAATTTTTTAATGTTTGAAATCGTTAATAAATAACCTTTCAAACAAAATTTTTATGATCAAATAACTATATTTTATACTAACTTATTTATACTTAATAATTAAATGAGGTCAAGTTGTAGATAAACTTTTTCCCGAGAAAATAAGCTATTATTCATCCAAATTGTATCATTTTTACAAAGGTTAGAAGCAATAAGAAAAAATGTTCGGTCGAAAATAAAATTTTTTAAATAAATAATTTTTGTATGAAAAATAATAATAATAATTTGTATAATAAATAATTTTTATTGCATGAAAATTAATCTTTTCTATTTTAAACAATACCAACAATAATAATTTTACAGTTCCTAAAAGTATAATTAATTCTCTTTTCCCGAGACCGATTTTTTCGTACCCATATTACCTTAAAACTATTAACAACTGTTATGTAACAACAAAGTATTCCACAAAAAGACTATTAGCAAAATATTTGTTTTGTTCAAAAATGAAACCAATTTATTGATAAATAGCGATATTATGCATTTGTTTATAAAATTTGTTTAAAAAATTGACTATTGGTATTTATCTTTTACAAATCATAAACAAAAATCTTTATACATGCATATTCTCCCAAAAGTAAACGTCAGAAGTTTTTAACCCTTTAGCTACCAGTGTTGCAAAATTGCAACGTTCACTTTTTTCGATTTTCTCCAATTTTACATGTAATAAACTTAAAATTATGCAAAATAAATATGTGGATTGGATTAAAGTGAAGTATTCCGCATCTCGCAAGGTAGTTATAACTTACCGTATAGTCAATAGAAGCCGAGAAAACTTAAAAAATTTAAAAAAACTTTTATTGCAGAAATCAGTCAGAAAGTGACCATATATTTATATTATTCCTGAATTTTTTCAGAATTTTTAGACAACAGGAAAAGGGTCTGGTAGCTAAAATCGATTATACTCAGAAAATCACTTTTATCCACTAATTTGTTTATAAAAATTCGAAATTTTTTTACATATCTAGCCCAGCTGAACCTCATTTATAAAATGTTTCTACACTAATTAAGGGTATATTCGAATAAATCGTATAATTTCCAGCAAACTGACACCTTCTAATAAACAAAAGAAAAATTTTTGCCACTCTCATTGTTAAATAAAAAAAGTTTAAATAACATTTTCAAAAATGTGCTTCTACAACTTTTTTTGGAAATTTTATAAGCTTCAATTTGAAAAAAAGAACATCGAAATCGATTGAAAAGTTTGGGCTAAAAGTTAATTTGTCCACAGGCACTACCTTCGGCTCCACTGTGCGGTTCCAGACGATATAATATGAACTGACCCTAGACCTTTAATTTTAAGTATGTAGGTATTTAACCATTTTTCAAAATTTTTATGATTATTGGAAGAATTCAGTTGTTTGAGGTGAGTTTTTTTAATTCCAAGAGCTGAAGGTGATCTAAGATGTTTCTAAGGTAAGACTGCAACACGTCCTTGAATTATTCCTGAAATATCATGTTTGCTGGAAGGAATGGGTTTTTAGGAGAAAGCAGTCGTGCTTGACTACGCCACTGATGTTATACGGTTAGCTTGGAACGCGTAATTCTGAACTCCGCTTCACAACCGGTGACTCGTCGGTACGTTCACTCTCACACCTTGACCTGTTTCAACCCTGAACCTTCTTCGAGAGGACCTTTGACCGTGAACCTCATCCCGGAGTCATTACAGGTGCCATATTAGAATTGAACATACAAATTTACGGTATTTACGCATATGCTCCATTTAAAATTAGTTTCGTAATCACATTTGTGATTTCCGCTTTCGTGACTCGAAAATTGACTTGTCAAATTT
The DNA here is from genome assembly GCA_037177015.1 of Euceroptres primus. Taxonomy (NCBI): domain Eukaryota; kingdom Metazoa; phylum Arthropoda; class Insecta; order Hymenoptera; family Figitidae; genus Euceroptres; species Euceroptres primus. Next base: position 26,753 of record JBAGKK010011259.1, read on the forward strand.
GACACTGAGAGCAAAATCATTCAATCAACTTCAAAACCGGTTTGCCATCTTCGCATCTTAATTATCAGGTCGTTAACCCCTTTCCTGACAGGTATTACATCAAAATTCATCAAATTTCACATTTTTTCGCTTCATACAAAAGGTGAACAGGTATTTCCGCAATTAATTACTGCATTTTATACTTTTTGATTATGTTTAAAAACAAATGCGTGATATTATTGTTATTTATGGTTATTTTATTATTACAAATTATTTTATTTTATTATTACAATTATTTATTATTACAAAGGATGATAATTAAGGAATTTTATTCCTAAGTGAAAGTTTATAGCATCATGATAATTTGAAATAATTATAACATGCCTTTGTTAATTTAAATCTCGGGGATAATTCATCCACTACTTTCCTCATTTTCCTTTTCAGGTTGAGTGGACGTGTTTAGAGAAGTAAGTAATTGATGTAATTACATTAATTTAAACATTTAGTGGTAAAAACTCACCTGCGGAGAGTTGATTGGCTGAGAGAGAATCATCTTCTCCAGGTTGAAGACGCACTTCCATTTCCCGAAGACGAGAATGAAGATCTCTTGTATGTAAAAAGAGAAAAAGGGTACTCGAGAGGGCTACCAAAGCCACGAGCTCGCTGGTCCTTTAACAAAAAATTAAACAGTTGATTGATTTAAAAAGAACATTTCTCTTCTGCAAATGATAATAAGATGGTAGTCGAAATGCTTTCTACGTTTGTTTTACCTTTTTTCCTTCAATTTAAGACAAGGTTCTTCAAATCAATAAAATGGTAGTCGAAATGCTTTCTACGTTTGTTTTACCTTTCCTCCTTCAATTTAAGACAAGGTTCTCCATAATTATATATTGTTTAAAAAGAATAATGAATAACAAAAGGTTAACTATGTGCATTATTACTGTAAGTGCAGTTCTTTTCTATCCTCTAATTCTGAAGCTCATGTATTGTTTGTCGCCTGAGTCGTTAGTTTATGAATCAGGGCATGGCATGGTAATAAACATATTCTTCAACGTTGGCCTATTTCGTTTCTCCTGAAGTGCGACCACTCTAGCTATTTCTAATTATTGCACTGATTAGTTGCACAGCAGTGAAAAATGAAAACTTATTATACACCTTTCATTCTGCTACTACATCTTGAGTAATCCCTTCTTACTTCTTACATGATCTAAAACTTTCATTCTTCCAGATTTAATGGTCTAATTAGCACTAAAAGAATATTTGCTTTTGAAAAGATTGACAATATGACGAGCATGTATAAACCCATCTGTTTACATGTGCATAATTACATACAACTGTAATTAAAAATCCATGCATAAGGGCTTTTTCCATTGTGAAACATTTTTCTCCATGTAAGTAAACCATTGGTGTAATTTCCCTGCATATGGTATTTCAAAACATTAGACAGCAAAGTATCTGCTATTATGAAGATCTTTTTATGATTAAAGAGAAAAGGACATATTATAATTGAGGAAAGTATTTTGTAATTTAAGAATGCATTATACCTGAAAAATATAATAACAGAGAGGAGAATTTCAGGATGTCACAGAATTTCTTTTTGAATTTTTAACGGTTCTTAAATACAACCTTACCGCACAATATATTCTTGCAATTAACGCGCCGTGCGATGAAATTTAGGTTGATTGTCTTCTTGATAGTGATTAAAGAGCTTTCTACAGAATTATATAAAATCCATATTATTCAGGATCCTTTCAGCATCATTTACCAAATTTTTTCGCATGAAACTCGTGCTAGTTGAACATTTTCCTATTAAGATTTCAATCTTCTTCTCTCATCATCTACCATTTGCGAAATTACGTCAGTACTCTACATTGCACGTATCCTCTTTTCCGATCTGCGACTAAACAGTAAAACTTCAGAATGACAGTAACCTATTTTTAAAATCGCTTTTGTGCATTAATTCACTTCAATTTATGAAGTATTTGTGAGGGGCAATGGGGGGGGGAATAGGCAATGGCAACTATCCACATATACTGATTTAGGATACTTTCTGTTCTTTGAAACAGAAATTGAATGTTAAATAAAGGTATAAAAAACTGAATCACGAACGCGTGTCGGTAAGTAGTTACATAAGTTACTCTTCAGAAAATTAGGGTTGCTCTGAATCGCATTGAAAGAGACAAAATCTAGAAACGGTACAGTTCATCCTTTGTGATGTCAACGACACAAAGCAAAAGAAACGGTATTTTGCCTGTAGGAACGTGTGTAAAATACCGTAACACGCACACGCGACAGACCTCATACATACAATTCGCGTGAATAGTATAATATATACATAATACAACATTGCTAGATGCACATACAAATACTTGCGAATAATAATCGTGAAACCCCATGAGTACCGAGCATTCTGTGAAACCACGGTGTTCTTCGCGTATCGGGATTCCATGTTCAGGGAGATATGGTCTTAAGAAGCAACATTGGATTAAAATATTTATGTTTACCCGCACACATGAGAATCCATGCGGGCAATACATTAACACACCAGAAATAGACGACAGAAATTAATTATGAATAATAGATTGCATCATTGAATCATTTATAGATTTAACTATAAAAGCAATTAAAGTAAACCATTTATGACTCATAAAATAAAGGCCATAGCTGGGTAAGCATGGTTGGTCTGACCCAGTAGGGCAAAAAAAGCGTCTGAGGACAAATCAATTTTCAGACTAAACTACTCATCCGATTTGGACGCTTTTTGAAAAATTAAAGTGTATTAAATTCCGCATCGTTACAATGGAGGACATTTTTGAAAAATTTTCTCAAAAATTTTTTATTTAATACACGAAATGGAAAAAAAAATTTTGGACTTTTCAAGACTGCCATTTAGCCAAAAACGTTTGTATTTTATCGAAAATGGTCCTTGTCGAGGAAAAAACTCATTAAATATTATGTTCAGCAGTATTAATTTATTAAAAAAATTTAAATTGTTATAAACAAATCAGTGACTAAAAGTTATACCTTCTTTATTTGCCACATTTAAATGCACTAAACCAATATTTTCAGAAGAAATTAAGGCATTTTTAATTAGATGGATTTAGCTTTCTCAGCAGAATTAACTATAAATATTTCACCAATGACCTTCTGCTGTGGTAGTTTGCCCTGCAACAACAATAATATATTATTTAAACAAATTTAATAAACAAATGCATTATTTTGCCATTTTTGAGTAGATGAGTTTCTTTTTTTTAGCAGAATCAATAATTAGTATGTTGTCAATGGGTCTTGCTGTTTTACTTTACACTTAGGCATAAATTATTTATTGTTTAAACAAATTTAGTTAACAAATTAATTATTTGACCATTTTTCAATATATAAATTTTGTTTATTTAGCAGAATCAACTATAAACATCTCAGAGATAGTCTATTCCTATGCTGATTTGCAATTAAACAATAATTGTATATTATTTAAACTAATTTAATTAAAAAATGCATTACCTGGCTATTTTTCAATAAATTAGTTTCGCTTTTTCAGCAGAATCTTCTGTAAATAAATATACTATAAAAACGAAGCTTATCAACTGAAAAAAGACCAAAAAATACATTTGTTCATTAAATTTGTTTAAATAATGTACAATTATTGTTAAACTGCGAATCATCATAACAATAGACTATCTCTGAGATGTTTTTAGTTGAATCTTCTAAAAAAACAAAATTTCTACATTGAGAAATGCTCAAATAATTAATTTGTTAACTAAATTTGCTTAAACAATAAAAAATTGATGCCTAAGTGTAAAGTAAAACAGCAAAATACATTGGCAGCATAATAGTTATTGATTCTGCTACAAAAATAAAGTTTATCTACTCAAAAATGGCGAAATAATGTATTTGTTTATTAAATTTGTTTAAATAATATGCAATATTGTCCAACTGCAAATTATCATACCAAAAAGCCATTGGTGAAATATTTATAGTAGGTTCTGCTAAAAGCACGAAACTAATTTATTGAAAAACAGCCAGGCAATGGATCTGTTTATTAAATTTGTTTAAATAATGTACAATCATTTATTAACTGCGAATCATCATAGCAATAGACTATCTCTGAGATGTTTGTAGTTGATTCTGCTGAAAAAACAAAATTTCTA
>JBAGKK010011260.1:0-12047 GCA_037177015.1 Euceroptres primus
TTTTTTCACTGTTTTTCTCAAAAAATGGAAAACACGTTTTTTTAATTATTTCTGACAACCTGATGATTAAATTACATTAGGATAAATAAAAGAGGATTCAATTTTGAGAAATTAAAGAAACTTGGTTCTAGTTTAAATAGGTCAAAAGTTATGACCTCTCAAAGTTGACCCTCTTTGTCTTTTGTGAGTCAAACGTACTGGAAACTGTAATTTCGGAAATGTTTTGAATAATAAAATAAAATATAATGCATTGAAAGATTACTAATGATCAATTAAACATTTCTTATAAATAGAATAATAATTATTTTAATTAATTAATTTTTTACAAAGTAATTTTTCATTTTTTGCACATTTTTCATTCGTTTTTTTTTGCAGAAATTAGTTAAAAATGGTTTATTCGTCACTTTTCATGAGTAATGACACATATTTATAAACAAATAAATGTTATTGAAAATTAAGTGCTCACTTTTTCAGCACTTATGACTACTTTTGTCTCCTAATAAAACTAATACAATAAAACATAATGCCCTGTATAATTATTAATGAGCAATTAAAGATTTCTTATAAATAAAGTAATAATTATTTAAATTATTGATTATTTTTTTAACAAAATAGTTTTTCATTTTTTGCACATTTTTCATTCGTTTTTTTCGCAGAAATTAATCTAAAATAGTTTATTCGTCACTTTTCATGAATAGTGAAACATATTTATAAACAAATAATGAATACTTACCTATATTTAATTAATTTAGAAGACAAAAGTAGTTATAAGTGCTGAAAAAGTGAAAGCTTAATTTTTAATAACATTTATTTGTTTATAAATATGTTTCATTACTCATGACAAGTGACGAAGTAACCATTTTGAATTAATTTCTGCGAAAAAAAGAATGAAAAATGTGCAAAAAATTAAAAATTAATTTTTAAAAACAATCAATAGCTTATATAAGAATTGTTTAATTGATTATTAGTAATCATTTAGTGCATTAAATTTTATTTTATAAGTCAAAACATGCCTGAAATTACATTTTTTGTACGTTTGACTCACAAAAGACAGAGAGGGTCAACTTTGAGAGGTCATAACTTTTGACCTATTTAAGCTAGAACTAAGTTTTTTAAATTTCTCAAGATTGAGTCTTCTTTCATTTATCTTTATAAAATTTTCACGTCAGGATTATAGAAATAATCAAGAAAACGTGTTTTCCATTTTTTGAGAAAAGCAGTGAAAAACACAAAATTTCAAAAATTCGTAACTCAGAAGTTTATGAAGATAGGATGTTGTTTTTTTTTCAATTTACGTGGAATTTTATTTACTTTTAGTTACCTTCTGGCAGCATAAACGTAGATTTATTAGGAAACGCTCTAGTTCGCAAGGACTAAACCCATGACTTTTGGTCATAAAAACGGGGAAAAAGGTGTCATCTTTGAGAGGTCACAACTCGAGATCTATTGGACTTAGAGGGTTGTTCTTTATCTTAAATGAAAGATGATTACGTCTACTTTAAGTCATCTGTAGAGAATTTTGGCATAGGTCAATCGATTATACAAATTCTAAATGGTTTTTTCAAAAGTTACGATTTTCGGGCAAAAATCTAAAAAAACCTTGATTTTTCGAAAGGCTGTATCTCGGAAAGTATAAGTGCATTATTTTTTCCCAATTTTTTCGAAAGGCTGTATCTCGGAAAGTATTGGGCATTATTTTTTCCCAAATTTCTCAGAATTTTGTCCACTTTCTTTCTTCTCTCTTCCGTTTTTTCGCTAAAATCCATAGGAGAGCAATAATCCACGCACATGTGATTTTTGGCACCTTTCTAAAAAAATATGCCCGGGTTCCGGTCTGAAATTCTTTTCACAAAACCATAAGTGACCCAAACTGGACTAGTAGAAATTCACAGAGGCTTGAATTCTTTGGAATTCACAATGACTTCTTTGGAATTTACCATAAATTTACTGACATTATTTGGAATTCCGTAGAATTCCTGATGAATTCCGAAGAATTCCAAAAAACTCACAGTGTATTCCAAAGAATGCCAATGAATTCATGGTAAATTCCAAAGAGTTCACTATGAATTCCAAAGAATTCAATCCTCTGTTAATATCTATTGTGCGCATGGATTTAATATTAATTTTATATAATTAATTTACGGTGTATTTCTTCTAAAATACAAGAAAGTATTTCAGATAAAATACATTTGAAAATTTCTTACTTTATCTGAAATACTTTCTTGTACTTTAGACGAAATACACCTTAAATGAATTATATAAAATTAATATTAAATCTATGTGCACAACCTAAAAAGCCGTTTGTCCATACAGTAGAAATTCACAGAGGCTTGAATTCTATGGAACTCACAATGATCTCATTGGAATTTACCATGGAATTTACCACTGGCATTCTTTAGAATTCACTGTGAGTTTTTTGGAATTCTTCGGAATTCAACAGGAATTATTTAGAATTCACGGTAAATTTCGAAGTTTTCGTAGTGAATTCGGAAGAATTTTCGGTGAATTACCAAGAATTTCTGGTGAATTCTGAATAATTCTTGGCACTCCGAAGAATTCCCGATGAATTTCGAAGAATTCCAAAGAACTTACAGTGTATTCCAAAAAATGCCAATGAATTCATGGCAAATTCCAAAGAGTTCATTATGAATTCCAAAGAATTCAAGGTGAATTCTGAAGAATTCAATCCTCCGTAAATCTCTATTGGGCACCTAGATTTAATATTAATTTTATATAATTAATTTATGGTGTATTTCTTCTAAAATACCAGAAAGTATTTCAGATAAAATATACAATTCTCAAATGTATTTCAAATAAAATACAAACGACATTTAAGTATTTTTGTATTTTTTTGAAATACGTTTGAAAATTGCTTATTTTATCTGAAATACTTTCTTGTATTTTAGACGAAATACACCCTACATTAGTTATCTAAAATTAATATTAAATCTATGTGCACAATCTAAAAAGCCGTTTTTCCATGCAGTAGAAATTCACAGAGGCTTGAATTCTATGGAATTCACAATGAACTCTTTGGTATTTATCACTGGCATTCTTTGGAATTCACTGTGGGTTTTTTGGAATTCTTCGGAATTTACCACGAACTCTTTAGAATTCACGGTAAATTCCAAAGAGTTCATGGTGAATTCCGAAGAATTTTCAGTGATTTCCCAAGAATTTCTGGTAAACTCTGAATAATTCTTGGTATTCCGAAAAATTCCAAAGAACTCACAGTGTATTCCAAAGAATGCAAATGAATTCATGGTAAATTCCAAAGAGTTCATTATGAATTCCAAAGAATTTAAGATGAATTCCAAAGAATTGAAGATGAATTCCAAAGAATTCAAGATGAATTCTGAAGAATTCAAGCCTCTGTGAATCTCCACTGCACGGACTTACGGCTTTTTGAATTGTGTGCACAGAATTAATATTAATTTTATATAATTAATTAAGGATGTATTTCTTCTAAAATACAAGATAGTATTTCAGATACAATACAAAATTCTTGAATGTATTTCAAATAAAATACAAAAATACTTAAGGGCGTGTGATACATTACACATTACGTGTCACGCATTACCGACAAGGTATCAAAAATATTCGGCGGTCCTACTTTTAAACAAATAAAGATATCGCATTGAAACTTAAGGGAATAATAGAAAACATGATTACGAATGACTGTTATGTGTAATTTTTTCACAATTTTGAAAAAAAATTCCAAAAAAAAAAATTTTCAAAATTTTTGTAAAATTAGACATAAAAGCTATGCGTCATCATGTTTTTTATTATTCCCTTAAGTTTTAATGCGAAATCTTTATTTGTTTAAAAACAGAACTGCCGAATATTTTTTATACCCTGTACTGAGAAAAATAGATAGTGAAAAGGAGCGGAAGTTAATATCTGGATATCGAACTATGCATGGGACAGCTGTTTAAGATATTGTATTAGGATGTACTATCTAGATATTATAATATAATATCTCATATATTAAATCAAAATATCTAGATATTACACCATAATATCTTAGATAGCTGTCCCACAGTTCAATATCTAGATATTAACTTCCCCTTCTTTTCAACATCTATTTTTTTCAGTGTGTCGGTAATTCATAATATCATAATGTATCACATGCCCTTAAATGTAGTTTGTATTTTACTTGAAGTACATTGGCTAAATTGTATTTTCTCTGCAATATATGTGACGTTCCGCGAGGAAAGGGACCTTAGGGTTAAAAAATCGATTTTCATTTCTTTGATGCTATCGATCATTTTTGAATCGCTCTTTCATATTAAAAAGGAATTAAATTTCTATCTGCAAAATTGGAATTATTATTAAGCTGCAAAGTGAAGCGTGAATCGCCTGTTTCGATGTTTGCGGATGACCAGACCGTCTCTTCAGTCGCCTCTACTGAAAAATTTGCCTGCTAACCCTAAGGTCCCTTTCCTTGCGGAACGTCACATATTTCAACTACAAAGTACATTGCATGTATTTTGTATTTCAAATACTTAAATACATTTTTCTTCAAATACTACCCAGCTCTGGTTTTGACCCCATATCAAACATGATAATTTGTTTGATTCAAATAAATTTTGTTTGAATCAAACAAACATTTTTCTGAGATTAAAGTGGAATTAACTTCCGTAATTGTAGTCTATAATTTCGTCAGTTTCCATTTGCCATATTTCTCCAATTAAAAAATATAATGCTATACATATTTTTTAAATATTTTGAAATTGAAAAGTTGAAGGTTTCTGAAATCATCGAAAAATAGTTGTAGATAGTTTTCAAGGTCCTTTTTCATCCTGACTTCTCTGAATGAAGGGCTCAAGTTAAAACTAAGAAATTTAGAAGCAATTTCGCGGGACTTTAGGAACATTCCCTCGTTCCGATCCCATTAAATCTTTTTTATCTCTCCCCTAATCGAGGTTACTTTAGCGAGGCATTTCGAGAGGTGGAAATTGCCCGTCGACGACAAGAGCAACGAAGATGTCGACTGGTCTGTCCATCCGATGCGTATGCACGCTGACGTGACGCATACCAAGGTATGATGCTATCTATAGACAATGGGTCACGGCGGGCCATGCCGAGATGCAGTCAGAGAAAACCTGAACGTCTTTGCCAACCCCTCACCGGCCCTGTTATTTTGCTCCCTTAAACTTTGGCTGTACTCTTCTTGTTTTGTGTGATTTCCCTATTTATCGTTTGTTGGAACCCCTTTCGTCATCCGACGGCTTCAATCGAACCACTTGTAACCTGATCTCAAATATTGAAATCCTTCACCTGTGGTACTTAATCCGACTTTGAAACCATTTGGAAATCTCGTGTTTCCTTTTGTTTGTTAAAATCAATTTTATCAAATTGTTGTGTTTTTTAGAAGTTCCTAAAATAATTTCGGGCAGAAAATCTAGTACACTGCTTTCTAAATTTAAATCAGTCAAAATTTCCACTCAGACAAGTTTTATTTGATGTACACACACACACACAGTTTCTTTCGATATATGCAAATATTCGGTTATTCCAAACAAATTTTGGTTGATTCAAATAAATATTTACTTTATTTGAATGCATGTTTGGTTTTATCTAACAAATTTTTCGATCAACCAAAAAGTTTGGTTGTATTAGCGAAGTTTTTAGTGGGGTTGACTAAAACTGTTTAAACTTATAGCAATGCATTTATGTGGTTGTTTCAGTAAAGTTTTGATTGAATCAACCAAACTTTTTTCTAAGTGTCCACTGATTTTATTCGTTAGCCCATTTCGAACTAATTAATCAGTGAATTGGACTGATTATTCAGTAAAATTGACTGAATAATTATTTTGATGAATAATCAGTCAAATACGCTGAATAATAATTTTGATGAATAATCAGTGTAATTCACTGAATAATCATTTTGATGAATAAACAGTCAAATTCACTGAATAATCATTTTGATGAATAATCAATCAAATTCACTGATTGATTAGCTAGAAAGGTGTCACTGAATGAAATCAGTTAAAATTTTGACAGATTCAGATGTAGAGTGTCAGAAAAGTATATTTCTTCAACATCGGATGATAAGGATGGAAACTTTTTACATTGACTTCTTCGTCATTTTTCCACGAGAGACATTACCTTTACGACATATCGGAACAAGTGTCTGTAGTATGCATGTCTCTCATGGACTAGGTTAATTTTTTAAATTTTGTCTAGCCCAAGTTTTCAGAAGAAAACTACCGCAGCAATTGGTAACGCATCCCACATGAAATAGGAAGTTTCCAGTTCGAACCCGGGCTGTGGTAGGTTTTTTTCTGAAAACGTGGGCTAGACAAAATTTGTCAGAAAAGTGGTTGGTTGAATGAAAGTTCGGTTGTGCCATCCAAAAAATTAGTTTTATATATAATATATCATCAACAAAATTACTTCGTTGGGTCAGTTTTTTTGCAGTCATATCAAAATTTTGACCAGACTTAAAAAAAGTAGCCTTTTTACAAAAATATTTTGTTATTATTGCAAAAGGTAAATTTCGTCACATTTTACTGTTCCAAAAAATACTGTTATTATTGTTTGACACTACTGTCAACCAAGTTTGTTTTGTAGTCTTAACAAAATATTTCTCAGACTAACCAAATTGAGGCAAAGGAATGATTTTGTATTGCCAACAAAAATTCTTCGTAGCCTAACCACATAATTATGCCAGAACAAAAATTTCGTCAATATTGATTGTTAAACAAGATTATTTTATTGTCTCATTTTTTTCCTCAGTTTATCTACGCTTTTTTCACGTTTAATAAGAAAACAATCATTTATTCTTTAAAGATTAATTTTTTAAAGAATTGAGTTTTGAAATAAAATGAATTGAATTGAAATAAACTGAGTCGAGAATCAATTTTAATTTTGCAAAGTTAGATTGAGAACTCTCGTTTAAAAAAGTCGCGAGGGTAACTGCAGAGGTGGAAAGTTTCGAGTTTAATTTCCCGTAAAATTATGGACGGAAGTTGTGAGCGAGCACAAATCATAACGCTCCGTGAATCCGTTCTATCTACGGGTGATCCATTTCCCTCCAGCACTCTTCGCTAAACTTGTAACTGGCTCTCACGAAGAGCGTTCGATCTTTTTACATCGCCCAAATGACCCCGTGTGCTTTAAGCTTGAAGGCATTCACAGTGTGCGTGTTACCGATGTGTGTAAGAGGAAAAGTGTGCGTAGACGTCCTCACATTCACAGTTCGCGCTCTTTACTTGCGGAGTTGTGCTGGATTATCTCCCGTGAAATTGCCCGACTGACTGATTAACCTTGCATTTTCTACGAGACATTCCGTTGTTTATTTGTTCTTTCGTACGAATCGTTCGATATGTACATTTCAAGTTTTAAATAAGCCCAGGGAACACACATGGTGTAAATCACGTGTTTTGCACGTGTATAATAAACATGTGTAAAACATATGTCATATGACCGCTTTAAACACGTGTGTTACATCAAATTTTACACCTAATTGTACACGTGATTGACACCTAAAACACACGTGATTTACACCTAAAATACACGTGATTTACACGTGCCTTACACATAAAAAACACGTAATTTGCACCAAAAATACACGCTGTTATAAATCGGAGTTAAAATCATTTCGGAATTCGAGTCTATAAAAGGAATTTAATTTAACGGACGTCATGCACGTAAACAGAAATATTTTATTAATTTTCTGGTTATAATTCAGACAAATAATAATGTCTCCACTTCTGCTGTAATTATTTATTTGAAATGTAACCAGAAAATTAGTACATAAAATATTTCGGTTTGCGTGCACGATCTCCGTAAAATTAAATTCTTTTTACAGGGTCAATTTGGAATTGATTTTAACTGATATTTTTAACAGTGTGTATTTTTGGTGTAAATCACGTGTATGTTATGTGTAAGACACTTAAAAATCACGTGTATGTTAGGTGTACAACACGTGTAAAATTAGGTGTAAATCACGTGTATTTTAGATGTAAAATCACAGGTGTTTGTATAAGAAAACCGTTTGTATAAGAAAGCGGTCATATGACATGTGTTTTGCACATGTATTCAGTGTAAATTCCCTGGGATTTCAAACATTAACAAAAAAGGATCAATTTTTTTGCAGATTATGCAATTTTTAATTAAAATAATACATTCTCGCTAAAAGTATAGTTACATTTTAAAAATGTATTGTATTCATCAGATCACCAATAAATATTATTAATTCTTTGCAGCCTTATTTTATAATTTATAAAAATGAATTTAATATTTATAAATACTGTTTTTCCAGTTCGCAAAATAATTAGATACTAACACCTCCGAAACAATTTTAGGGATTGCAATATTTAACTAAATAGATATTTTTATTTCCGCAGGGATCACAATTAGTCCTTCCCCTTTTTTCCCTGCTTTCCCCCTATTTTTATCAAGATCCCCTGAAATCTCTAGTTTTGAGAATTTTCCCCCTTTTCCCCTGAGCGTCCCTTGACGCCCTTTGCTGAAGCTCATCACTCGGACAGTCAGGGCCGCATCAGATGTTGTTTACATCGCGACTCTCTGGGCATATACTTTTGTACGTTCAGGGACTATATATATATATAGTCTCCCACACTCAGGGTCTCATATATATATGAGACCTTGAGTATTGACATAAGAGTGTTTGCTTGTCGCTTTAAATCCGGTTCAAACTGGATTTTAATAGCGCCTGTTACTGTGCCGACCAGACCAGAGGCCGGCGCTCAATCAAGAGATGAGTGTAAATAGAAACTTATAACATTCAAAAACGCGTGCCATAATATTAAAACCTTAGAGATTCAGAGTCTTCTTGAATATTCTAGAAAATTTATAAATTTTTCCGAATTTTCTAAAATTTTCTAGACTGCCTCTAAATCTTCGAGACACTTTTAATGTCTTTCAAAATTTTCCATAATCAAATCTTCTAATCTCTTCCACAACCGTCTAATATATTCTGGATTTTCTAAAATATTTTCTAGAATCCTTTTTCTAGGTTCTCCTATAATCTTATAAAATCTAAAAGAATCTCTCAAATGTTTTAATATTTAAAAAAAATATATACTAGACTGTTTCAGAATCTTCTAAAATACTCTAGAATATTCTGAAGTCCAGAATTTTGCAGAATCTTTTAGAACCCTCTAAAATCTGCAAAAGACTCCCATAATCCTCAAGAATCTTCTAGTCTCTTTTCAAAATATTCATAAAATTCTGTAGAGTTTTCGAAACTCTTTTTAAAAAATTCTGGAAGTTACTAGAAGATATTAAAAGTTTAAGGCAGAATTCAAAAGATTTTTGAGGATTCTAAAAGATTCTGAAACAGTCTAGAATATTTTGAAAAACTATAATAGGTTTTGGGGTGTTTTTGAAGATTTTAGAAGATTTTAGAATATTTTAGAACTCTGGAAAAGTCTGGATATCTCTGTAAAAATTTTTAAAAATCCTGGGAAATTTTAGAAGCTTCTAGATTGTCGAAAAATCCAGAAGATTTCATGAAGGATTTTAAAAAACTCTAGAGAGTTTCAAAGGTTCTAAAAGTCTAGTTTATAGAGTATTTTATTAGATTCTAGATAGGTATCTCAGACTTTTGAGGATTTTTTAATATTCTGGAGAATTTTAGCAGACTCGTTTCGGGAATTTGATTTGTTGATAATTTTAAATTTTGTTAATTTCATTATTCAGAAATCTAAATTCTTGTCAGCAATTTTAGCAGCCGAAAATTTTTATATGTTGTTAATTTTTACTAAAAATTAACGACATATAAAACCGAAATAACCGAAAAACCCGATTTCAAGGAATCGGTTATTAGGGATTTAAAAGTAACCTAAAAGCTAAAACCGAAAGAGGAAACAAAATTTTTTATAAACCGAAACCGAGACCAAAACTATTATTTTCAAATTCCTAATAACCGATTCGTAGAAATCGGGTTTTTCTGTAATTTTGGTTTTTAGTTTTACTCTCTGATTTCTAATCAAAAAATTTTATGTTTAGAAATATTTGCTGTCGGAATTTCTCTCTTTCGTTAACTTCAACCTATCATTAATAATATTGTCATGATTTAAGTGCTGGTTTAATTGCAGTGAATATAATTTTATAATGAAATTTGAATTCTCTTATAAAAATATTGCATTTATGAACTTTTATTGGCTTCCTTGGTATTTTCAAAATAAACAAATTCCCCCTATTTCGAAAAAGAAATCCCCTATTTTCTCTAAAATTGATCTTCTGATTCGCTGCTTCCGGTTTAAACTGTCTAATCTTGAAAAGTATAATATTAAATCTCAAGATTAGTTTAGTAAATAGAGTGGAATTTTGCTTTTTAAATAAACTCATGAACTTGAAAAATGTTCAAGTCTCGAAGATAATAGTGATTTTTAAAAACTACTTCTTATCGTGCTTTCGAATTGAAATCGTTCAAGATTATGAAAGCTGCCAACTTTTAAGTAAAGTTCAAAAACTCAACATCCAAGAATAAATTTCAAAATTTCATGCAACGAAATTTGGATTTCTATTTTCGTTCCTTTTTTTGTGAGCTTTCCTTTTATGATTTTGCCCGAATTTGGTGGTATGAAATTTTGAAACTTTGAAGTGCCTTTATACACTTGATATAAAAAAGATATCTAGCTCTTCACAGTAAAAAAAAATACTTAAAATTATAACACTTCAAAATGGTTTTGATTAAATTCAGTAAAATTCAGATTTAAGCAAAATTGATTTGATTTTAAGTAAAATTTGTTTGAATTGAAGACTCAATTCTGAATTTCAGGTAACGTGGTATTAAATTTGGACCAATATTGCTTAAATTAAGACAAATTTTACATTAAATTTAATCCAAACCCATTTTAAAGTATCACAATTTTAAATATTCCTTTTACTTTGATGAGGGAATAATGAGACATTTTAATTTTTTTAAATTCTCGCAAGTGATCAATTGATGGCCCCTGATCATAATGTTGCAAGAAGCGGAACTGGGGAATGAGTAATTCGTGCGTCCGGGCTACTTGGGATATTATATCGTGAGTCGAGACTGCACTTTAACTTTGCTGAATCCGGCCACGTGCATTGTTCCTACCGCTAATTTTAGCGGGCCCTGTCGCTTTGTCTACTCTCTCTCAACAGATCTTCTCTCTATCCAAATGCCAGATCATCGGCGTACGATGTATCTCCGACGTTTCGAGATTCTGATTAGCTGAGTGTTTCTTACTCCAAAATCAACTTCTCTCCCAGTAGAAATAGGCTTTATAGAGACACAATCCAAATAGACAATCAAACTTTGAACTTAAATATTACTAACATGAAATGATTTTTCAGAAATGACTTTTAAGATAAATCAGATTTTCTTGAAATTTGTGAAAGTTTTAGAAAAGTTTAAAGTTTGAAATTTGTCAAAGTTTTAGAGAAGTTTAAAGCTTAAAATTTGTCTAAGTTTTAGAGAAGTTGCTTACGAAAATATGACACTTTATAATATCAGAAAAATTCAAATCTAGACACTTTAAATTTCTGCAACAGCATCCCAACTTGAAAGACTTCACTTTAGAATGCAAATGCTCTGCGATTTTTTTTTCGCGAATCTCTTGTCATAATTTTCGAGTAACACTCATTTATAGAAACTTCATATCATTACTGCCTGGTAATATTTCTGCCTGCGTAGTAGTACTTATCGTAACCGAACTCGTTTAGATAGCAACGTGAGTTAAACATATAGTAACAAGAAATTATGTGTATAGTAAACGATATGACATTGCATATCTCACTTGAGGATCTGATCGTTTCTAGCATACTTCGAGACAGAACTCGTAACTAATTTATATCACCTTGTTGTTCAGATTCTACATACTTGAATTTAATGAACCTAAGACAGGTAACATGACGAGGTGGAAACGGCGTGCTTATAATAACCGTGATACCGAGACGTATCATTTCGAGCAGGCTTGACAAGCCTGTATTAAATGCAAGAAAGTCGTCGAAATATCTCGTACATTCTCATAAATTTCTTTCAAATACGTGGAATGCTAAAGCGTGACTTTGTATATATAATTTGTAGTGCGAAGATATTC
>JBAGKK010011271.1:0-12046 GCA_037177015.1 Euceroptres primus
GCCCAGGCGTCGCAACCATCGATATACGGACACTGTATAAGCAACGAATTAGTTTGTGCGTGTAGCTCCGATCTCACCAGACTCGAAATCTGGCAACAATGTAAAGGAATAAGCCCAGACTTTGGTACCATTCAGAAAATTAATTTTATATATATATATATATATATATATATATATATATATATATCAATAAGAATATCATGTAGTATCATCCAATATCATGTAAAATATTTAATAATATACTTAAATGAAAAGTTTAAAATGGATATAAGGCCTAATATTAATATAGCACCTAAAGCTACGATTCCCTTCCTTGTAGGCTCTTGTCGCCTACTATAACTAATTTTTTTTATTTTAAATTTAATTTTATAATTTGGTATTGAATTTATATTTGCGCCATTGATTTTAAATGTAGGAGCGTTGGAACTGTGATCGTTTCAGAAATTAATTATACGTGAATTCCTTCGACAGAATCGATTTATTAAATATAAAAAGCCAAGTGGAATTTGATTCCTAGAAATAATTATTATCGGCGATAAAAAGCGGCGTGATCGTTTCTACTTGAAAGGAACTACATAATATGGATTGGACATTGAGGAAGAAATAGGAAGGTCTTCTAAATTCAGTTCTCTCTTGTAACAGTTGGTTTTTCTGGTGTGCGATGACTTGTGATCTGGAGTGTGTCCCACCCGTGGTGGAAGTGTGAAAGAACAATTTTAAAGGTGTAAAGGTAAGGGGGCCCCCCAGGTGCTTGACTGACGCTCGCTAATCGCGGCCAGCCGGAAAACAAGGGAGATGAGTCGCTCATTTCTCAGATCAAAATGGGACTGCGAAGAAACCAAGGGTTGTCCTTTTATAAATAGTTCGTGTACATTCACCCCAGGAATCCACAATCCACCCCTGTCTATTCACTTAACAAATGCTGCTGAACTAAATTAAATTTAAAAAAAGACTAAATTAAATTTTCGTTTTCCGTTTTCCTTGTGGTATATTTTCTAAATATACAAACAGAGCTAGGCACAAAATAATTCAAATACATTACTCAAAATAATTCAAATACATTACTCAAAATAATTCAAATACATTACTCAAAATATAAGTATTTCGCTGTAAAGTAATTGAAATACGTTGCAGGGAAAATAAAACTTAGCCAATGTATTTTCAATAAAATACAAACTACATTTAGGTATTTCTGTATTTTATTTGAAATAAATTTGAGAATTGTGCATTTTAACTGAAATACTTATATTTTAGATGAAATACATTCTAAATACATATAGGAAACCGCTGCCAAGTAGTTCGAGTGTTTTCACGTTGTGTTCATTTCATGAACATTGTGCTTCCTCATATTGAGTCATCAAACAGATTTGCTTCCTCATAAAGGAAGCAATAATTATCTAGATTCTATATAGCAACGTCTATGAAAATTTAACTGTGAAAATTAAATCACACAATTTATTAATAAATTGTTTTCACAATAATTTAAATTTTTACACATAGATATTCTTATGCTTAATATTTAGGCTTTATATAAGTTATTGTTTTTTTAATATAAGTCTGGTTGATCATGAAAGGTTTTTTAATAGGTCAATTAATTTGTCTTATTAAAAGGAATAAATTTGGTAGTTATAATATTGCTATGTTCCCAAAATTGAAAACCTTTTTCTGATACGAACGCGTAAAAAAAATTTAATTTTACCATTATAAATATAGTTGGTTATAAAAGGTTTTTAATAGGTCAATCGATTCGCTTCGTCAAAAGGAATAAATGTGGTACTTGTAATATTGCTATATTCCCAAAATTGAAAAACTTTTACTAACATAAACGTAAAAAAAATTTAATTTTATCTATTATAAATATGGTCGGTCATAAAAGATTTTAAAATAGGTCAATCGATTTGTCTCGTCAAAAGAAATCAATTTGGTACTTAAAATATTGCTATATTCCCAAAATTGAAAAAAAGTTTTACTTATAAACGAAAAAATGCAAAATTCGAAAATTTTAGAAGAGGAAATATTTTTTTTGAAGATGATTACAAACATTCTATTGATTTTTATCAACTAAATACCACCCCATGTTTAAAAAAATTATGTATTGAAAGTCTTTCATTATTTAAAAAGCTGCGATCACAATTATAGAAAATTTCGAATTTATCCAATTTACTTTTTGTTATATCAAAATATTTAATCAATCAACCTAAATTTTTTTCATAGAAAAAGGTGTTTTCACCACAACCACCAAATCTAGAGCAAATTATATATGAATGACATTGAATGATATGCAATGGCATTTTATTTCTTTATTTATATTTTAAGTTCACTCGATTTCCGTATGGAACTTCCGTATTGGAAGTCGCGAATGGCATTTCGCATATTGAATTCATTAAAATTCTTTGGAATTTACCAGAGATTCTTTGTAATTCTTCGGAATTCACTAAGGATTTTTTGAAATTCTTTAGAATTCACAAGGGATTATTTGGAATTGTTCGGAATTTACCAAGAATTATATGAAATCCTTCAGAATTTTATGGAATCCTTCAAAATTCACATTGCATTCTCTGTAATTCACCAGGAATTCTTCAAAATTCACTATGAATTCGTTGGGATTCGTCGGAATTTACATCAAATTCCAAAGTGTTTATGATGAATTCCAAAAAATTCATAGTAAATTCCGGAGAATGCCAAAGAACTCATAGTAAATTCCAAAGAATACCCATGAATTTATGATAAATTTCGAAGAGTTCATTGTGCATTCCAAATATTCCAGATGAATTCTGAAGAATTTCTGGTGATTTTCAAAGAATTCAAAAGAGTCCCTTGTGGATTCTAAAGAATTCTAATGAATTCATGGTGAATTCCAAAAGTTTCCAATGAATTCATTGTGAATTCCTAAGAGTTCATTGTGATTTCCAAAGAATTCATGATGAATTCCAAAGAATTTATTATGAATCTAAAGAATACATAATGAATTCTAAAGAATGCAGAATGTTTTTCAAAGAATTCATGATGAATTCTAAAGAATTTCAAAGAAGTCAAGGTGAATTCCGAAAAATGCCAAAGAATTCATAATTAAATTCCAATAAATTCATGATGAATTCCAATGAATTAATGATGAATTGCAATGAATTCATGATGAAACCTAATGGATTCATAATGAATTCCAAAAGATTAAATTAATTAAAAAAAATACATTGGCTAAACTGTATTTTCTCTGCAAGGTATGTCAACTACAAACTACATTGCATGTATTTTGTATTTCAAATACTTGAAATACATTTTTCTCGAAATACTGCCCACCTTTGCACAAATCTGAATTGTTGAAATCAGAGAAATTATATAATGGACAATTTGATTTAGTTAGTTAATTATTTTAATTCCTTAAAGATCTAGAGTTTTTAACCCTTTAGCTACCTTTCGAATTTTTTTTTTAGTTTGTCCAAAAAACTCGATAAGGCATCGAATTTTTTTCCGTGTATGCGGCATAAAAAAATTAGGTTTCCGAATTTTAAAAAACAGTTTTTTATATATTTATCTCTCTTAAATCTATTTCCATCTACTTAAAAAGGTTAATTCAATATATCTCCATCACAACTTATCAAAATCTTTCAAATTTGAACAAAATTCAAAAACTCTTCAAGAATTCGATTCCAACAGGATGAAAATAATTTAAATTTATTTAAATTCATTTTAAAAAATTACAAAAACTATACAAAAGTTTGATGTAATAGTTTTAAATTTTGCAGTAAAAGGTCAAAGAATTTTTTATAGATAAATTAACATGCATAATAAAAAAAACATTTAAACAACTACAGAAACAGTAAAATTCAAGGAACATTTTCTCTACAAATACGACTTTTGGAAATTTCACACAAGGAATCTAGTAGATATTAATATAAAAATAAGTAATAAATAACAGCTAATGTATAATACGAGTAGTTTTCTATGAATTTCAGAGATTCTAAGAAATTTCAGAGATATGAAAAGACCTGAAATAGTACCAAAGTCCAAAATCACTTTTAAGATTTATGCGTCTCCGAATCAATTTACAGATTTTAATAATCCGATGTGAATTGTGTGAATATTTAGACTGTCTGATTTAACAGTATTAAAAGCTTAAAAAATGTCGATAGATTTCAAGCAGTATCAAAAATATATTCTCAAAAAAATTCAGTTTAAATCTTGAAGAGTAATTTAAACTATTTAAAGTATTTTCCGGAAGTTTATTTAGAATATTTAAATATTCTGTAAATATTGAAAGAATTTCATATATTGAATAAATATGAAAGCCTAAGCAGAATTATTATTCAAAATTCAAATTCTCCTACCAAAGCACGCAGTTTAAAATTACATTAAAGTAAAGACATAAATATCCATTAAAATCGAAAAAAATACACACACCCATACATACATGTATGTATGAGAAAGAGAGGGTGGAGGGGGGAGAGAGAAAAATATATATGAGCGCAAAAATCACAAGACGATAGACATTTCATAAACATCACTGAAAAATCTCTGTAATCTATGTATCTATATCTATGTATCTACGTAATCTATGTAAGTTTGTTGCAAAGACCAATTAGTTTTCTACTCAGTTTTATTATAAACTGAAAGTTATATGAGACACTAAAGATGTCACGCCAACACGCAAGACGAGAATATGTATCTATATTGCCCTCTAATAGAGAAGCAAAATTGCCGGAAGAGGGAGTTTAGTTGATTCCATAAAAATTATAATCTTCGCATATTTGTTGTTCTTACATAAACTCATTTGTCGTCGGGTTCTTCAATGCATGCAAGAAAATCAAGGCAAAAAATAAAATAAATCAAGGCAAAAACAAAATTAAAGTAAATGAAAAATATTTTAATACCATATTTTTAAAAAACAATTTCAAAGGTGTAAACGGTTTGGAGTGCAAGGTTTTCTGCACTTGAGAAAGTTCATGAAGACAACGTACATCGATTACTCGTAAACATACGAAAATAACGTGTTCTGAAAGTTGTTCCAGTTTTCATTCAATATTTTAACCTTCCGTGCCCTTCGGGTACCTCCTTCATGAACATGCCGTGTTCTTGTCGAGGGCAAATTACGCGTGTTCGTTTTTTAAAACGCTAAGTAACGCCGCTCCGCTCGTCACTCGTTGCATACGTGATGTGGTCTGGGCGTTAGGGAAATCATGTACGATGCATAATTCGTAGCGTCATCGTTGAATTAGTCGATGCACTCAAATGGAGAATGTATTTAAAATAAATTATTGATCGTGTTTCATCATAATTTTAATTATAAAGTGTTCCAAGGATTTCAAAATAGTTTAACAACTTAAAGCAAAAATTATTAGTGTTTTCATTACCCAAGAGCTTTTCCCGTTGTCAAAAATTAATTTTTGTAAACTGACAGGTTCTTATTAGGGTAAAAATTGATACAAAAGGGTATTTTTGGAAAAAATTCGCTTTTTCAGTTTAAAAAAAACAATAGGAAAAATTGTAAAGAACCTCTTACTGGAAAACTTTCTTTAGAATGCGTTAATACTTGCCAAATTTTCCCAGAATTATTTCATATGAAATCATATGAATATAAATGGAAAGGAATTTTATAAAAAATTTCGTATGAAATCCCTTGTAGGTTTTTATATGAATTTTGTATAAATTCAGCATGGAATGGTATATTTTATAGGAAATTTCATACGGAAATCCCAAATGAAATCTCATGTGGAATTTCATATACAATTCCATAAGGAATTTCGTGTGGAGATTCCAGGAGGAGTTTATATTAATCTCTAAATGAAGGAATAGAATTTTGTAAAGAATTGCTTCTATGGAATCTGATATTGAATCTACTTTAGAATCCAAAATTGAAATGCCATTTATATGAATTTTATAGTAATTCTCCATGGAATGGCATTTTATATCCATATGTTATTTCTTCATTATGGTATTATAAAAAATTACGTATGAAATCCCATACAGAATTCTATATGAATTCCATATAAATTCAGTATGGGAATGGTATATCTCATAAGAAAATTCCTATTGAAAGGCTCGTGTGGAATTTCATACACAATTCCATAAGGAATTCCGTGTGAAAATTCCACATGTTATTCCTTTATTATGGTATTATAAAAAATTCCGTTTTAAAAATATCGTCTGATGACATTAAAACTTCGAACATGGTACTTATCATAACGAGACAAAACTTTACTCGAACGAGATTCTCGTACTCGTTTCGTCTTGTTTTCGAGATTACAGATTTTCGATCTTCATCAAGTTTTGGGAAAAACTGATTATGTTTCGAGCAAATCTCTTTTTTTCCAAAAAAATTCTCGTTATGCATCACTAGGAATTTATATAAACTGTAAGTGGAATGGAATTTTATAAAGAATTTATTTCTTATATGAATTCCATATAAATTTAGTATGGAATGGCATATTTTATAAATCATTTCATATGAAATCCCATATGGAAATTCCAAATGGAAGTCTAATTTGGTATTCCGTAAAAAATTCCGTGTGGTAATTCCATAAGGAATTCCATGTGACAGTTATAGAAGGATTTCCGTGTGGTAATTCTAGAAGGAATTCCATGGGAAGTTAAGAAGAAATTTCATGTGGTAATTCCAGAATTCCATGTTGTAATTCCAGAAAGAGTTACACGCGGAATTTATATTAAACTCTAAATGGAATAGAATTTTATAAGGAATTCCTTATATGGAAATCGATATTGAAACTACTTTAGAACCCACACTTGAAATTCCACTTTTAGGAATATCATATTAATTTTTCATGAGATGGCATTTTATAACGAATTCCATATGGAAATTTCGCATGTTATTCTTTATTACGGTGACATTACATGAAATTTTTATCTGTGGAATTTCATAAAAATTCTACATGGAATTACATTTTAAAAGGAACTCCACATGAAAATATGAATATAAATACAAATGCTGTATAGGGGGCATTACTTCTCAAGGGTACCCAGCCCAAAAAATTAATTTCTCCGATCGGGCTCTTTACAAAAAGTTTAATCCTATTAGATGGCACTTCAAAAAAAAAAAGATTGATTAGTTTGGTCAAAAACACGCTGAGGTAGAGGGGGTGAAATTTTTGTACTTTGCGCAAAGAGCCTCTATTTCGGATATAAATATCTTTTTATGTATGGCATATAAAAAATTTTAATCCAAACGTTTTTGATAGATTTTTTCCCAATCTTTCGAATGAAATAACCAAAATTTTGAAAAACTCAAAATTTAGCCATCATTTTTGAAAATCAAAAATATTTTTAATTTGTTTTTAAGTTCGATCCTTTTTTTTCTTTTTTTTTTAAACTAAAAATAAAGCTTGAAATGCTTACTTTCAGATCCTTAAATAGCAAAATGTCATTTTTTGTTCTTTTTAAAAAATTGAATTTTAAGTAACCTGGTAAATTCAAAAAATTTTTCCTATGCGCGAAAAAAATTAGGAAATTTTTTTGCATGTACAGTTTTTGATAGTAAACAATATTCTAAAAACGGAAATTCAAAAAACATTTTTGTTGATTTTATAATTTTTTGAAAACTTTCAAAAATGAAATTTTTTAAATTGGGTTAATTGCGCATTTTTCATGTACAAATAACATTTATACTTATTATATTATGCACATTACATGTAAATTGCACATTAAAAATGTGCAATTCACCAAATTAAAAAATTTCATTTTTGAAAATTTTCAAAAAATTCTAAAATCTAAAAAAAATTTTTTTAGAATTTATGTTTTTACAATATTGTTTCTTATGAAAAACTGTACATGCAAAAAATTTTTTGATTTTTTTTTCGCGCATAGGAAAATTTTTTTGAATTTACCAGGTTACTTAAAGTTCAACTTTTCAAAAACAACAAAAAACGACATTTTACTATTCAAGGATCTGAAAGTAAGCATCTCAAGCTTTATTTTTAGTTAAAGAAAAAAGAAAAAAAAGGTCAAACTGAAAATAAAAATCAAAAGTAGTTTTGATTTTCAAAAATAATGGCTAAATTTTGAATTTTTCAACATTTTTGTTATTTCATTCGAAAGACTCGGAAAAAATCTATCGAAAACGTTTGGGTCAAAATTTTTTACATGCCATACATAAAAATATATCCGAAATATCCATATTTTGCGCAAAATATCCGTACTTTGCGCAAAGTACAAAAATTTGACCCCTCTGCCTCGGCGAGTTTTTGACCAAACTGATAAATTCTTTTTTTTTTTTGAAGGGCCATCTAATAGGACTAAGCTTTTTGTAAATTTGTGCGTATGGACCAGCATTTTATATGTAATTCCATATGAAAATCAGGTAGGTAAACAGAAAAAAAGTGAGTTCAAGATGAACCAAAGAAAGTTCAAAATGATTTGCAACAAAAATGAACTGCCATAAAATCCTGATTTGGTTCAAAATGAACCTAACCTGCTCATTGTTTTTTTTTTGCAAATCACATTGAACTTTTTTTAGTTCATCTTGAAATTTTTTTGGTTTATCTTGAACTTTTGTTGTTTCATCTTGAACTCACGTTTTTTTAGTGTACAGAATTCCATATGGAAATTTCAATACTTTCATAGAGTAGTTTTCAGAAAATTGTTTCACATGGATTAACTTTAAGTAAGTAAATTACATGTTGCAATAATTTTTAATTTCCACTCATTGATAAACGAAATCGTTCCTTTCTATTAAGGGTATGTAACCGTAACAATGGCCATCGTAAACCAGTACAATAAACCTATATCGTATGTAGAAGTACTCGTAATTTGAATAGAGTGCCACTCATAAATTGAATATTATAGTGATTTGTGCATTCTAGAATCTAGTTTAAAAAATTATACCTTTTGTAATATCAAGTAATAAAATGCTGAGAACAAGCATCAGTAATTAAAAATATTCCATTATACAAAAAGTTTCTAATAGTCCTATTTTTTTCCTCGAGTATATTCCATTAGAGAAGTTCCATTATAGAAATGCCTAGATTTAATAAGATATGCTCATCAATTACTGATCATTACATAGGTGTGAAGTCAGAAAGAGTGAAAATAATCTCATGATTATTGCATCATCAGATTTAATTTAATCATTTATATTCTGAATTATGTTTCACCTAATGGAATATGTTTTGTTTTTTCTGGTATTTTAATACTTTGTACGTATCTAATAAGCTATCTATAAAATTTTATTATCACATAATTACATTAAAATATTTAGTAAAAAAACTCATTATAAAATAAATATTTATCAGATATCCTTGAATTAGAGAGACTTTTTACTTTCTAAGTGCCATAGAAAGTCGAATTTTTGTTATTAAATCGAAGAAAATCAGTAATTTGTAATAAAAACACGCTAAGAATGAAAGGTCTATAAAAATGATGTTTGATTCATTAAATTTATTCGTCGTAATTAAATCAAATGTGGGTCACACGTCATTGTTTATCCAACTGTTACATTCGTGAAAGTTCTAGTTCATAATTAATAAATGTTTACTAATAACAAATTAAAGATATGTGAAAGTTTAAAATAAAAATATTCCAAAAAGGGAAATTCTTATACTTCTTTTTAAAACTATGCATAAATTCCTTTGACGATACATATTAAGTGCAGAGATCAATTAGTGTACACTTAACATGCCATCCTAATTAAATGCCTTTTTAATTACTACTCGACAGCAAATTTAATGCTTCATAATTATTACCGCATGTCAGTAATTTATATAATATTAATTACAGATAATTCTAAAATTACCATCTTCAGAATAAAATCTGATTCTGTAATAACTTGTTTTCCGATTGCTCAATTTTCAATGTTAATGCTATATAATACTTTCACAGAAAAAACGAAGAATAAATTTTACTTCGATTCCAGGGTAAAAATTACCTGCGACAAAAATTAACTTTTCAGGACAAATTTTACCCAAATATCGGTTAAATTTTCTTTTGCTTTTCCATGACAATGCATGTATTTTGAAAAACGTGAAATTGTCTGAATAAAAATTTATCTCTCTAAAAAATTACCTGCAAAAAATGTTATCCTTAGTTTTTTATGTGAATCATAATAGATTTCAGTTCAGTAGAAAATGTTTCAATCCTAAAAAGTCGAATTCACGAAACCAGTTTTCAATAAAACCCAGCAAAACCGATATTTTGACGTTGATGGCATTCTTCACCTCGAGCCTTCATTTAAGCATTTACACATTTAATTTAGCACTTTAATTTATGATTAAAGCTGACTTAACCATTTAGTAAATATTAGCAACAATGCTTCTCTTCCCACTATTTAGTATGCATATAAAATAACCATGTGGAAAAGTATTTGACTGAGGAGATTTAGGGATAAAAATGATAAAATAAGTACGTGTTTTAGAGGATTTGTCTGCGATTTCTGTATAGGTGTAAGTAAGATTACAGTTTCTCGACGGAGCCTTTGACGGCATCACTTTGATCCGAGTCGTTACCTGCGATTACAGATTCCTCTCGCGCGACGAGAAGTGAGAATCTATTTCTCGTAGTGTTTGATTCAACGAACCGCACCTCAGCTTACCCTTCTACATTGGCGCGGGTTACGCTAAACGATGAGCGGCCGGGTATAGAAATAATTAATGTAAATTACAGATGAGAGGGCTACTAGTTATGCAGATAGACTCGTCGATATGTGTAGAGCCATGGTTGTAAGTCACACATACTAATCAAGAGGCTATATTGAACTCCGGACCTTCCTCCTCATTCGATACGCTTCGAAAGAAAATCACGTGCAAATTCCTTCGACAATAACGTAACGTATTTTTATTTGGTGGCTGATTACAATATTTTACGGTATTTCTGCATTCCAATTTGTGATTTCCAGAAATTTTGAGTAAAAAATCTTCAAGAAAGAATTGATTTTGAAAGATACTAAAAGTAATGATGATAAATACATGTTAATGATGAAGAAAAAACATTACTTCAAACACAGAAAACCATCGGTGTAAATTTTGTTAAAGTTTATTTTGAATAATTTGAAACAATTGAAATTTTCATTGTGATTTAATTTGTTTCTGAGTCTCGTCTTTGTTGTAAGTAAATTTGAGAAAATTCGGCGTTAAATGTATATCACCGTTTAAGGACGTTCACTAGGGTGCGGTGGTCCACAAATGCATTGGAATTTTTTTTTTTTCGAATTTTCATGCATATCGCCTCCAAATTTGTTCGAATCCACAAAAAAACAAATGCGTTTTTATTTGGAAAAAAATGATATTTAGAGGTTCCGCAAGCCCCATGAAGTTTAACACGTATTTCTCATAAGAAAAAAATACGTTTTTGTAAATTTTAATCAGAATCGTCAATATTAGGTGAATAAAGTTGAAACTCAATATTTCTCTTTACAATCAGCTATAGAATACAAATAAATAATTACTTCTTAAATATCACCCCCATAAGTTTGTTTTATATGGTCCCAAAGAAACCCCATAAGTGAAAAATTGGGTTTGCGAGTTTTTAGCGCTAATTATGATTTTTTGCGGTTTTTTTAAACACAAATTGTTTCTAATACATAAAATACTACTTTCTACTGATAATTACATGTTTAAATAATTTGTTTAAACAATTTATTATTGTTTTTAGCAATTTTTTCTTAGAATAGAGTTAAAAAGTTACGGTCAAGATAAGAAAGATAATATTCTAAGAGAATATTTTAAATAATATTCTCCTTAAATAATGCTAGAAAGTTGCGGTTTTTTCTGAAATATTCAACTTTTTGTCCACTTTTCGCTTAGAGTGAGTTAACAATTAATGCAGTTTAACAAAATAATTGTTTAAACAAATTATTATTATTTATAACTATCTTCTCCTATAGTAATGCTAGAAAGTTGCGTTTTTTCCCGAAATATTAAACTTTTTGTCCACTTTTAACTTAGTGAGGTAATAATTAATGCCAGTTAACAAAAAAAATAATTTAAACAATTGATTATTACCTATAAATATCTTCTCTTAGAGTAATTCTAGAAAGTTGCGCTTTTTTCTGAAATCTTCAGTTTTGCTTTGACTTTTTAGTTATGAACAAATAATAAATGAACAT
>JBAGKK010011282.1:0-12045 GCA_037177015.1 Euceroptres primus
AATTTTATTAAATCTTATTAGAATTTGTCGAAAATTTTTGGCATAGTGACGAGATTATTTTCTCGAGAGGATAAAAAGAAGATTTTGACGTCTTTACACTACCCAATTTCACTGAAAACATGAAAACATTTTCTACGAAATTTATTATTGAGGGTCAATACAATCTCCCCACCGATTATTATAAATAAAAATGTTTGAAAAATGTCAGGTTACGTGATGAATCAAACTACATATTTAAAATAGAAAATTGCTAAATAATATCAAAAATATTTTCATTAATAATTTGGGCTTATGAAAATCGATTGAAATTAGATGAGAAAGATGATTATGGAGTGATAAGTTGAATATTTTACAGTTAAAGATATGAAAATATTTAGTTCTAAAATATTTAGCTCTAAAATCCGTTCCCAAGTTTTGTGTCAGGTTTTACGATTTTACTATTTTAAGATAAAACTCGAAGATCTTGATTCAAACTATCCATAATACGACGAAAATTTGTTAATTTTAGGCTAACGAAGATTTTCATACAGTTGAAAATCGATTTCTCATCAGTGTTTCCAAATAGCAGTCAATAATAATAATCACTATTTTTGCACAATATGTTTTACAAAATGTCATATTTATTGAACTATTAATTCAAAATTTTATTAAACGGGAGGATATATTGAAGATGTGTAATCAATATCAAATAAATCGCGCAATCACAGATTTTTCCATATTTTTAATAACTTTTACCTGTTTTTGGAATATTTTTAAAAGATTCTTCAAGTGTTTATATTGTCAAGGTCGAATGTTATATTAGTGACTTTTGATTTCCATTCCTAAATTTATACATTAACTTCCTATGCATTCACATTACTTGAAAACATTTAAAACTCAAGGCTCCACGCTTATTACGCGTTATTTTCGTATAAAATTCGTAACCATCACAAATGTATTTCTTGATCTCTCTATTTCGTTTTTTCATTCTCTCTTGGGTTGGTCATCTTAAAAAAATATATTTTAGGCGGCATGGAATAATTATTTTTTTCGGAAGTTTCGTGGACGAATATGGTCTACTTTTTGGCAATCACCCTTATATTTTTTGAATTATTCTTTTAAATTCACCTTTTATTCTTATTTTAAATTCTTTGAATTCTTTTAAATTCTTTTAAATTCACCTTGAATTCTTTGACATCTTTTAAATTCTTCAATTTTTTAAAATTATTCAAATTGTTTGAATTCTTCGAATATTTTTAAATTCTTTCGAATTCTTTGAAATCTTTTGAATTTTTTTAATCTTTGAAATTCTTTGTATTCTTTTTAATTCACCTTGAATTCTTTGAAATTTTTTGAATTCTTCGATTTTTCAAAATTATTGAAATTGTTTGAATTTTTCAGAATTTTTTTGAATTCTTTCGTATTCTTTGAAGTCTTTTGAAGTTTTTGAAATCTTTGAAATTCTTTGAATTATTTTGAATGCATTTAAATTTTTTGAATTCTTGAATCAAAATTGCTTATTCGATTCTCTATTTAAATACTATTTTTTTCTCGTTCCTGTACTTTTATTAAGAATTCTCAATTAGCAAACATAAAAAAGTATCGAAATTCCTTAAAAGTCAAAATTATACTGCATAACAATGTCGAAAGAATTAATGAAGTGCACCTCAGTGAAAAATGAAAGTACTTAAGAAACATAAGGATTCGCCTTTGGTGACTTGTGCATGATAGGCTCCAAGGACATTATTGTGCTTTGTTTAAATTAAATTGTTGCAATAATTTTTTCATTATCTGATAATGAAACTTTTTAATTGGCTAATTTTAGTAAAAGCTCCTTTTTATTAAAGTTACTCTCTAAATCTGAATTAGTAGATTTCTAATATGTAATGAAATAGTGCCGAATCGTTTACCAATTACTTTAGTAAGCATTTCTACTAATTTTTAGTAAAAAAACTACTAATTAATGGTAGAAAACTACTAATTCACGTAGTAAGGGTTACTAATCTATTTAGTAAGCCTTACTAAGTGAATTAGTAGTTTTCTACCATCAATTAGTAGTTTTCTACTAAAAATTAGTAGAAATGCTTACTAAAGCAATTGGTAAACGATTCGGCACTATTTCATTAGTAAAAAACTACTAATTCAGATTTAGAGAGTATATTGCAATAACTAATAAAAAGGTTTAATTACTAAAAAGAGGATTAATTACGAAAATTGTATTTTTACATTCAAGTTGTAGGCACAAGATATCTAGATGATTTAACAAAAATATTAATATATATCTTTTCGTGCATAAACTATATGATACATAAATAATTAAAAGTGCTTTTAACGTCTGCTGATATACACTCTGTGTTATAAATTTACATTTACTTTATTTATCTAAATATAGTGAGATGCGAAAACCAGTTTCTCTTGGGTGAAAAATATACTGTTCGTTTACCATCAACCTCGATATTTTTGAGCCAATCGTACCACGCATCAATGGCATTACCGAAAGGTAAAAATAAAACTATCCATGTGTAAATGTGTGATTGGAAAATAAATTTTTTTCGAGATACAGAATCTCGATTTCCAGTAATTAAATGAACATATTCTGGAGTCTCGATAATGTTCCAAGACTTTGTTGATACAAGGAAAGTAAATTCAATTTATTTGCAAATGGTTCGATTAAAGTTATGGGTGTTAAAATTTTACTGGGTGATAAAATATATAAGTGAAAGTAATAAAGTAAAATAAAATATCCATTAAGAGTATTTGATAGATAATGATGCCACGAATTATCGGCCGATTTTTTATTTATATTCAATGGATTTATTAAGAGGGAAATGCAAATATAATGCTGAAATTTGAGGAAATAATAAGAAATATAAAGGGTAGGGAAATCGTCCAGGGAGTTTTTGAACTTAGGGTAAAAAATCGCGTTTTGAACTAATGATGAGAAGCATTGTTTTTATAAAAAATAAAGAATTAGGACGGTATTTTAAACTAAGAGGTGGGACTTACATAATATTTGAAAGATGGAACTTCAAAATATTTCGTAATTGTTTGGGCTTGTCATTATTTTGAAATTTTTTTTGTAAAAAGTCCACTGCCGGTATTTGAATAATTTTCAATGCACAGTCCGTCGCGTTGTTTTGTACAAATTTCACAAATTACTCCGGTCTTTTGAGCAAAGAGTTGGAACTTGGAAAATATTTGAAAGATGGAATTTAGAAATATTTCATAGTTTTTAACGGCAAGCCCAAACAATTACGAAGTATTTCTAAATTCCATCTTTCAAACATTTTTGAAGTCCCAACTCTTTGTTCAAAAGACCGGAGTAATTTGTGAAATTTGCACAAAACAATGCGACGGACTGTGCATTGAAAATTGTTTAAATACCGGCAGTGGCCTTTTTACAGAAAAGTTCAAAATAACGGCAAGTCCAAACAATTGCGAAATATTTCTAAGTTTCATCTTTCAAATATTTTCTAAATCCCACCTCTTAGTTTAAAATACCGTCCTAATCCTTTATTTTTTATCAAAACAACTCTTCTCATCGTTAGTTCAAAACGCGATTTTTTACCCTAAGTTCAAAAACTCCCTGGACCATTTCCCTACCCTCGGAATATATCAAGGAATCGATGTCTGGTGCGTTTCAATTTTTATTTTGAAAAAAAATATTTTTGAAAATTTTTTTTCCAAATAAATCTGAAACGGACCAGACATCGATGCCTAAATATATTCTTTATTATTTCCCCAAATTTCAACATTATATTTGCACTTCTCTCTCAATAAACCCGCTGAATGTAAATAAAAAATTGGTCGGTAATTCGTGACGTCATTATGTATCACATACCCTTAAGATATTATAGTATTTAAAAGCAGACATCAAAATGGTCTATTTAATTTGCACTTTGTGGTATTTTATATTTATATAAGTTTCTTTCGAGGGGTTGACCATTATTGAATTCCGGTGTACACGTATTTCTAATGAATTCTTTTGAATTCATCTTGCATTCCTTGGATTCTTTTGAATTCATCTTGTATTCCTTGAATTCTTTTGTATTCTTTGAATTCTTTTAAATTCTTTGAATCCTTTTGAATTCTTTAAATTCTTTTGAATTATTTTGAATTCATCTTGTATACTATGAATTCTTTTAAATTCATTTTGTATTTTTGAATTATGTTTAGGAATTCATCTTGTATTCTTTGGATTCTTTGGAATACATTTTGTTTTCTTGAATTATTTTTTAAAATTCACCTTGAACTCTTCTGTTCTTTTGAATTCACCTTGAATTCTTTTGTTCTTCTGAATTCACCTTGAATTCTTTGAATTCTTTGTATTCTTTGAATTCTTGAATTCAGGTGCAGATCAAAATTGCTAGTGGGTTAACCCCTCGGTTTCTTTATAATTTTCTTTTTTTTCTACACAAAATTAAAATCATTTTCGGAATTTCTTTATAATCTTTATTGGACAAGAAAGACAATATTTTTTTATGACCTAATTGTCCGGAAGGCATACTGACTTTTACTGCTGACTGAAAATGTTTCTTTATCTGCTGGGCAATATGCATGCATATTATATATTGTGGCTGAAAATGAGAGGCAGAATGATGGTCAATGTCCCGCAAGCCATGCTGGATCGTCAATAATTCAAACCTTCGTTCCAGAGAAGTCACGGGTTCAAAGCATCATAAATCATTTTTCGTCAGTGGCATTCCTCCTTCCTCCGAACAAAGAAATTTCAGGCTTTCTGCAGTTCACAAAAATGTTCCGTAATTGCAATTTTAAGTAATTCCGTAATTACAATTCTTAAGATCCCATTACATTTCTCTTCTTCAATTAGATTAGATAACTTGAAGGTTTCTTGCAAGGTTAAAAATGTTTGTAAAATTCGGAAAGAAAATATCAGTTTTCTCCTTTATTTTTCTCTCACTTTTGCATATGAGAAGCGCATCAGTTTTGCCTGCATGTTCGTTTGTCTTTACTACTGAATAAACAAGTTCACTTCTCGCGGAGAAAACCGAGTGGCGCATGACTTTCGGTACACGTGTGCACTATTATGCGGTATTTTAATACAGGGGATTTACGGTGCAACCGTGTCTCAGCCAAGCCAAGCAGATTTATGTTGTGGAGCGGTTTGCACTTTTTTTCTTTGGCAATACGACTTCTGAGCATTTACGTTGGTGTTCACACTTTCGTTTATGTCTGTGTTTTTGAGCCTCGCGTGCGGTCACACGGTTGGCGTATACCAGAAACTTTGCCCGTTTCTGAGTTTCTTGAAAATTGCAGCGATTATAAGCTTCATAATAACAATTTTCATGCATAATAAGCAACAATGTTAACGTACACCGAAAAAATAGGAAGAAGCGAGGATTACCATTTGCATGGGTAAAAATAGTTATAAGTAAGGCTGTGCACACAGAAAAATAAAAAGCAAAAACTAATTTATGTTGCATGCATATAGGGTAATCAGTAGAATGATTGGCCCCCTTAAACAATTATTGCCCACTTTCAAACTGAACATTTATTGAGAAATACACGCAAATAGAATTATTAATAGATAGCGCAGAATATATCGATAATAATATTTCTCTATGTATTAGTAATTTTATTTGAAAATAATTTTTTATTAAGTATATTTTAAGGAAAAGACTAATCATTGGGGGGAGGCCAATTGTACCGATTACCCTAGTTTTCTAGAAGTGTGATTTTTAAAAATTATGCTAACATTTAGAGATTTTTAATAAGGGAGGCCATTGTACCGATTACCCTAGTTTTCTAGAAGTGTGATTTTTAAAAATTATGCTCACATTTATAGTCTTCTTCAGGTCATTTCTACACTGTAGAAAAAATTTCAATTACTTTACTTGAAGTTTTACGTAACTGAATCAATTTTCATCCAAAAGTAAATGAACTTTTCTACCAAAATTAATGAATTTTCAACTAAATCAATGAATTTTTAACCAAAATTAAATGAATTTTCAATCAAAATTAAATGAATTTTCAATAAAAATTAAATGAATTTTCAACCAAAATTAAATGAATTTTCAACCAAAATTAAATGAATTTTCAACCAAAATTAAATGAATTTTCAACCACTGTAAATGAAATCTGAACCAGAACTAAATGGATTTTAAATCACAGTAAATAAAAAGTAGTTGAAATTTCAAGAATTTTCTAATAGTGACTAATAGTTATATAATTATTGTATAATAATTGCACGCTAATGCACAAAATTCGAAAGAATATTTCAAAAAAACTTGTGCATATAATTTCTAGTCTTTATTGAAATTGCATTGATTTTTAAATTAAAATTAAAAAATAAAAAATTAAAAGTTGCATTGATTTTTAAATTAAAATATTATTTATCAAAAATTGTATTTTATTTTCATTAGCCTTAATAGCTTTGGATTCTTTGTATAATATAATAATTTTTTAAGTGACATCTGTTATTTTGTTGCAAATGCTATTATTTTTTTAGACTAAAAAGGACGTAGGCCGACCAAAATTTTCTTCTGAATTTTTTTGGATGTTTGGATTTTCACTTTCTTGTACAAATAATTTCATTTTATTTAGCGAATTTCAGTGATTTCATTACTTTTTTTGACGGTAAAAAGTTATTTCATTTTCTTTGGAAATTGTTATAATAATAGTTTCAATTAAGAGTTACATTTTTCCACTTGAGTTGAATTGGATTGAACAAAATGTACTTGTGACGTCTCATACATTGCACTTGTCGCAATGAATATTATTTTTCACGACTCACATCATATGTGAGTGAGTGATAAGGAAACATAGGAAAATAATAAACTAAAATGCTCTTAAAAACAAGAGTAATATAGAAACATATAAAATAACCCACTTTCAAACTTTGTAAAGAACTCTAAAGTACTCATAAATTGGATTTTAAATATCTGTCAACAGCTTTTTTTTGTAATTCACCATGGAAAGTTGGCCTTCCAGAAACTTTACGGCGGTTTAAAGTTTCCAAATGAGCGTTTAATTCGCTTAAGTACCATCGACTATCCTATTTCGTAAATCTGATTATCCAAAGTAAAATCCTTTATCGTTTATGCATGTGAATCCCTTCATGCGGTGGGTCACAGTGCAGTAAAGAAGTGCTCGTAAATGTCCAAGAGACTCCTGCGTGTAAGTCCTAGATCACGCCGACGTAAACAACTTTTTTACTGCCAAGCCACGTGAGTTTCGTCCTTTGTGGCAAATCCTGGATCTTCATGCGTGCGGAAATGGCTTTCTCGATAATAAATATAAATTATATCTGGGATAAAAATATTTGAAAGCAAACCGGAGATATTGCAGGAATCAGCCCCTTTTCCCCCTTTTTCTCTATTTTTCTCAAGATCCCCTAAAATCCCTACTTTTCAGAATTATTCCCCCCCTTTTTCCCCTTTCTTTATTCAAACTTCCGATGATTTTATAAGGATTATAATGAATAGAAACTTATCACATTCAAAAATGCGTGTCACAATATTAAAACCTTAGAGATTCAGAGTCTTCTAGAAACTTCAAAACTTTTCCCAAATTTTCTAAAGTTTTCTAGACTGACTCTAAATCTTCCGGACTCTTTCAGTGTCTTCCAAAATTTTCCATAATTAAATCTTCTAAAAATTCTTCCATAACCGTCCCATCTCTTCTCGTTTTTCTAGAATCTTTTGTGGAATCTTTTTTTCTGGGTTCTCCTATAATCTTATAGAATCTTCCAAAATCCTTTAATATTTCAGAAAATATTCTAGATCTCTATTCTAGATCTATTCTAGATCTCTATTCTAGAATCCTCCAGAATTCTGCAGAATCTCTTAGAATCTTCTAAAATCTGCAAATGACTCCCATTATCCTCAAGAATGTTCTAGACTCTTTTCAAAATCTTCCTAAAATGCTAAAAACTATAGATTTTTCGAAACTCTTCAAAAAAAATCTGAAAGACTAGAAGAAATAAGAAGTTTAGGGCGGCATTCAAAAGATATTTGAGGATTCTATAAGATTCTGAAACTGTCTGTAATATTTTAAAATATCGTAATAGGTTTTGGGGTGATTTGAAGATTTTAGAACTCTGAAAAAATCTGAATATCTCTGTAAGAGTTTTAAAAAATATTTGGAAATGTTTAGAAGGTTCTAAAAAATGCTGGAGGGTTTTAGAAGATTCTGGAAGAAGCAGGAAATCTTTGGAAGATTCTAAAATACTCTACAAAAATCTTGAAGATTCTAAATTATTTTAAGGGATTTTAGTAGATTTAATGAATCTGCAACTACATGGAAATTTTAAAATATTCTAGATTGTCGAAAAATCCAGAATATTTCTTGAAAAATTTTGCCCCAGACTTTGGTACTGTTCAGAAAATTCATTTTTCGATTACGAATAGTTCTTAGTCGTACAAACAGAGAATTAGAGAGTTCCAAAGGTTCTGAAAGTCTAGCTTGTGGAGTAGTTTATTAAATTTTAGAAAAAGGCATAAAACTTGAGGATTTTTTAAGATTTAAGATTTAAGAGAATTTTAGCAGGCTCATTTCAGGAATTTGATTTGTTGAAAATTTAGAATTTTGTTTATTTCGTAATTCATAAATCTAAACTCCTGTCAGAAGTTTTGACAGGCGAAAATTTTGATATGTCGTTAATTTTTAGTCAACAAATTTTTTGTTTGGAAATATTTACTGTCGGAATTTGTCTCTTTTGTTAACTTCAACGTGTCATTAAATTTTTTTTCGGGAATATTATAGAGCCTCTGATAATGTTTTGATGATTTAATTGCTGGTTTTCAATATAATTTAATTTGTTAATGGAATTTGAGGTTTCTTGTAAAAATGTTGTATTTATTAACTTTTATTGGCTTCCTTGTTGTTTTTAAAATAAACAAATTTCCCCGTTTTACCCCCCTTTTTTTGAAAAAGAAATCCTCTATTTTCCCTAAAATTGGACTACTGAACCGCTGCACAGTGGTCTGGATTAGGAATTTACTATACAAAATCAAATGCAGCCTACTATTCTTAATCGATTTTCAATTTTCTTTTATAGAAATGATCGGCAATAGTTGCATAAGAGCATCTATAGATTATATTTTTCAATTTTAATCAGTTTCTATTTTTATATAAATAAACAAAGAGAAAAAATGAGACTTTTTTCAATTATCATTTTTTTCTTTAAATAAATAACTCAAATTATCCCATTCTCGATGAAAATGAATGCCGAAGTATCTAAAGAATATAAATAATTAACAGGATATCGAATCTAATTGTTATAAACAAATTATATTAACAAAAATGTCAACATGATTGATTGTTTGCTTGCAAAGTATATTTGTAAGTTGAAATTGCTTGATTTTATCGACAAGATGATACTTGATCATGAAAATTTGTTGTCTGATATAATTTGTTTATTTTATAAACAAATTGGATATCCCATTTGTTTATTTTATAAACAAATTGGATATCCTATTTTTTATTTTATAAACAAACTGGATATCCCATTTGTTTATTTTATAAACAAATTATGTAAACAAATACATGGATTGGACATTTATGGGCAGAAATTAATCGTTTTTCTTTCTTATCGTCTTCAGATTATATTAGTGATTATGTTTAGTGATGAAGACTTGTCATTCGATATTATTTGTTAATTTTATAAACAAATTTTATAAACCCAGAAATTCCATGTGGAAATTTCACCTAAAAATTCCATATGGAAATTCTACAAAAACTTTCTGTATCGAATATCCAGTTTCAATTCCGATATGGAAATTTTTGTAGCATTTCCACATGGAGTTTCCACAGAACGCTTTCCGTAGAATTTTTCCACCTGGGGTGATCCTTGATAGTGACAATGTAGGACATCTAGGTGAATCCAGGAACTTGATGATTGAATCAAGAATTCAAATTCTCTGTTTGAAGGAACATAAAAAAATCCGTTTCTACTTCAGTTTTTTTGTGTAATGAAAACTGAAATTGAAATGGTTTACAATGTTTCTCAACACTTTTGCATGTAGTGAAGTAGAACCAATATTGTTCAATCTTTGATTCAGCAAAGCTATGCTAATTCGTTACCTCAGATATAAATGTATCACTAAAACAGAGAAATATATCGTGGATTCAAATAAATTCAAATCGTCAACTTGGATTCCCAAACCTTGGTTTAAAGATATTGTGATTATCGTTGGTTCTTTTTCAGTTGGTTATCATTGGATCAGAAATACATATTATATATCGCTGGTTTAATTAAATTTGAAGAGCGTTTCACCAAAAACAGTTTTACCAGATTGTCTATCTTGAATTAGCATCATTATTTAAGAAAAAAATTTTTGAACACATGAGGTTTAAGTTTTGTTGTGACATGGCACTCTTCATTTTTTTTCTTATCCGAAGCGTTGACTTTAGGATACGGTACGTTAAGTCGGCACTATCGGAGCCTTATTATTTTATTATTCACTTGCAGTGCGGCCGTGGAGTGCAGCTATTTATATAAAACCAGATCCCGGTACAATAGCAACTTTCTACTCCTACACGGGGAATGGAGGGTTCCCCTTTTGCCCGTGTGTCGAGTCCGACTCCTACACACGTGCATCGCACACGTGACATATGTGCACGATATTGTGTGTTGTATGTACACTGTACACAACACAACGACCCCGAATGTTTTCTTCCTGCAATCTTGCTCATGTGCACAGTCATACAGTGTATAGTGTGCATACGTTAACGTTAATAAACAGAAACCTATACTGGGACAGGTAACTCACCCTGCTGTCATCAAGTTTGTTTATTTCTACTCGTCAAAATTACAATACTTTATTAATATTTGCTTTTGAACAGTCTGGATACTCACAATATTATTATCATTTCTTCCAATATCAAATAATGGCAGTATGTTTCACGAGAAAGTGTGTTTTCGCAAAAAAAAAGAGGAAATAACATATGTAAATGTAATAAAAAAGTACCGCTTGATCTGTAATGAAAATTAAATATCATTAGATGTTGTTTTGGTTCAAAATAAGCCGAAAAACGGATCAGTATGAACCAATATCGGGTTTATTTGGAACCAAATCAGGGTCGTATGTGGGAAGAAAGTGAAGAACGAACAAAAATTTCATGGACGTTCGCTTCATTTTCTTGTTATGTCGCTGAGTATACATTGTTGATCATCTTATTATTTGCTTCTCCTGTTCATGATTAGTACCATAAAATTCACGGAGGAGGTGGATCGTAGGATTACAATTACAACTTGCATCACGACCAAGTGTTACCAAGATGTTCTCTGTCTCAAGTCATTGTCAGTGACCTGCTATTTCCTTTCAAGAACAGGTTATTCGTTTTATCCACAAACAGCTACTTACGAACAAAGGAGACTGGAAACTCCCTAATGAGCAAATCCAACACGAGAAAAGTGGGATTTTCTAGCTTCATAACGAAATAAGACCTGCAAATATTCCAGTATATTTACATTTTAACACTTTTCTTTAAAACTTTTGTAAAAGGAAAAAAAAATGAGAAGTTGGACCAACATTTATGGGTTATTCTCCACGCAGAGGACACTTTCGAAAAAAGTAAATTTTTTTCGAAAATTTTTTCAAAATTTCCTTTACTGCACATTAGGTTTATTAACATTAATACAAGAACCTGTAAAAGTATTCACGCTACAAATTTATTTGAAAGGCATTTGGAGCCTTCTGACGTCGCACGCATTTTCCATCTTGTAACTAGAATTATTCCTCAATAAAGTAAAAGAATACAATGACATTTTCACAAATGAGGAATAATCGAATAGAAAGTAAAAATTAGTTATAAAAAGCAACAAAAAACTTGTAACTTTTAAATAAAAAAAATTTTAAACTAATTTTTTAAATTAAAATAAATCATTCTTTGATTATAGTTCAAAGATTAAAGATTAGATAAAAATAAAATTGATTTGCTTTGTAACTATAATAATATAGCTTATCGAAATTATTAACAATTTCATAATGACAAATAATAATTTTTTGAAAATACGTAATAAATTCTTTTTTTAGTCGTGACAACATATTTTGATAAAAAATATACGTAAAATTTTTGTTAATTTTGTGTTAAAATAAATTT
>JBAGKK010011293.1:0-12045 GCA_037177015.1 Euceroptres primus
CGCGATGTAAACAACTTCTGGCGGCCCTGACTGTTCGAGCGATGGCCTTCAGTGAGGGACGCTCAGGGGGGGAGACAAAACCAGTCAAGAGTGAACAACCATGAAGCCGGCCAACAAAGGAGGGGCCATATTACGCGAGACGAGTGTATTTCAAACAAATTTTGGTTACCTCAAATAGAAATTTATTTTATATGAATAAACGTTTGGTTGACTCCAATAAATTTTTTGATCTGCCAAAAAATTGAGTTGCGTGAACCAAATTTTTGATTGAGGCAACCGAAACTTTGTTTGATTCAACCGAAATTTTGTTTAACCATATAGAAATAAATTTATCTG
The DNA here is from genome assembly GCA_037177015.1 of Euceroptres primus. Lineage (NCBI taxonomy): Eukaryota > Metazoa > Arthropoda > Insecta > Hymenoptera > Figitidae > Euceroptres > Euceroptres primus. The sequence goes on from JBAGKK010011293.1 coordinate 337, forward strand.
ATTGATTCAACCAAATTTTTGTTGAATTAAACAAACTCTTTTCTGAGTGACAATTATAATCTTTTTTCACAAAGCATTTATAATTATTGTAAATATTAAATTCCATTTTGTCCGAAATGACATTAAAAATTCTCTGATTTTTACAATATTACATTATAGTGTTCTGTTTTCACGATCAGTGGAAAAATCTCTTCTGATGATAACTCGCAACCTACCCAAATGATAATTCATAACTCTTTAAAATAACCAAATTCAGAAACACTAATTTATGTCTGCAATTAAAAAAATATTAACAAAAATATATTTTCCGGCGTTGAATGAGGGATTATCCGTTAATGAAAAATACAGAAAGCAGATAAATAATAATTATGATTTCGAGGGCTCCCTATGTTTTTAAAAGGCTTTCATTACGAACGGTATAACAAAGCACCGTGTATTTTGTGTGAAAATAAAGTTAAGGTCACCAGGGAAAACACTGTCAATGAAAATGATCTCGGCGTTGACGCCCCGACGGGAAATAATTATTATCTCTCCGCTCTCTGTATAATTTTCTGCGACATTAAATTTACTACTATTGGAGCCCTCGTAGCGCCGTTTTCGCAGGTACGTGTGTGCCTGCTCTGGAGATAGGAGGATGATACGCATACCCAACAAATGACCATTCCCTTGTAGATATACAACCAACCGGCGTTGGGTTCAAAGGGTGAATACATTACATTTAGCGCGCGCGCGTGAGATACACACAACTGGGTGGGAGGGTGGCTTGCTTTAGGGGGTGGTTTTCTCCTCACCTCCACCACTTCATCCCCTTATTTCTGTGGACCGTTCGCTTTGCAGTTTTCATCGCCACCAAACTAAATCTCGATGGAGTGCACGGAATGCATAGTGCTGACAAAAGGTGCATGAGAATGGCGATACAAAGTTATCGTTGCGCTTTAAAATCGATTCGCTCTTATATTCCACTGAAATTTATTCCTTTGTATTGAAGAGACTTTATGAAAAAATTTTGAATTAATTTTTATTCCCCGCACAAAAAAGAGGCGCCATTTCTCAAAAGCTCGAGAGCTTTTGTATTTTTTTGGGGAAAGCAACTAAAAATCGAGTCTATTTCATTCGTGGCTTCAACGATTTTGTTTTTTTTTTATGTAAGGGTGTAAAAATATACATGTCAATAAGTATTTTTATAGAAATATGTCTTTTTTCATAGATACATATTAGTCTATTTATATAGAATACGTCTAACTTTCTGACCAAGCGATAGGATTACACGACAGCATTGGTATAATACTTGCAAACAGGACTAGAAAGTAATAAGTTCAAAATTTTATTTATACGATTAGCTTCTGTGATTCATGGCTTAAAACTGTGATATAATATTATTTATTTTAAACAAATGGAAAGGAATTTTTTTATTTATTTATTTCTTGAAACTCAATATTGCAGCCAAAGAAATGTTTTTTTTTTAAATTAAATTTATTTGATTATTTGAAGAGATAAGAATCCATTTTTGAATCAATTGATTCGTGCATTCGAGGATTAAGTATTTTAGGTTTCTTTGATTGCAAGAAAAATGTTGTTAATATATATTCTTCAGGATATTCTTACTGAATCTTCCATACTACCAGCATGCAACAGAAAGGGGGGACAGACTATTGTTACGGAATTTTCCATAACAATAGCCTGTCCCCCCTTGTTACGGAATTTTCCGTAATAATAGCCGCGGATTATACTATGTTGTGTGCTAGTTGTACGGAAAGTTCCGTAATACTAGACACTGCCTTCTTTGAAACTAAGAATTATAATAAACGTATTGGAAAAATAATGAACATTTTTATGTTTTAAAACATGTTTTATCATTTCGAAAGTAATCAACATTTTTCAATATTCTTGGTTTGATTTTAAGGATAATTTTTTATGCTTAGGGATATTGGCTACTTTTTTCTTTGACTACTGACTTTGTGACAAACAAAAAAAGTTGCAAAAATTAAAAATCGTAACGTCTTTTAGAGAAAATAAAAATTAAAGTCAATATTGAGTATATTTCAATAAAATTTTATGAAAATTTCATCTCTCTAAATCCGAATTGGTAAAAAGTGAAAAGAAACTAGGAAAATTCTGGTTAAATATGCCCTCACTATTTTTTTTTTTTGGCTTAACGTAACCAGAAATTCTGGTTAAAAGAATAGTAAGGGCATATTTAACCAGAATTCTGGTTAACTTAATCAGAGATTTTTTTAGTGCAGTAAATCGGAAAGTATCAAAATGATCCCAAAAATTGATTAATTTGATCTGCAACAATTTTAGCCAAAAACAAATGAATATTTTGCCCATGTATTCTTAATTGTTTTTGATTGTTAAAAAATTGATCTTCAACACTTTGGTATTTTGAATTTACTCAAATTTAAATTATATAATTAGTGAATTCCATGAATACCTTTTGCTTTTACACTTAGATAAAATTTTGAAATTTCAAAAGGAAAAAATCTAGGAACTCTCAGTAAGCATTTTTGTTTTCCTATCCAAGTTTGTCATTAGAAATCCCGAGAAGCGTCCGTAAATTCGCGTATTTGCCTTTCCTAGAAGCGGCTTGTAAAAATATTTTAATGTATGCTCTGGCGAAATCACGTCCTCATACTTCGGTTCCGGGTCTGTAATTTCAAAAATTGAGTTATACTTTACGATTCTCTTCCTGGGACTCGTGCACTTGCTCAGGATGATCTATCGATTATGCGAGCTTCTGATGGTTTTGCACTTTCCACTGCTGTAAAAAAATTACACGTTTCATTCATATTTTTTTTTATCAATTCCAAAGAATATAATATTCTGCATAAAAATAATTGAGCATCAAAATAAATTATTACGATGAGTTCATTTCAAAATGATTTTACTATGACAGCACAGAAAAAACTAAAAATAAAATTTTTTGTAGGTTATTTTTTTAAGGGAATAAATTTTCATTGATACACCTTTCAAAACATTATCGCGTCTTTCAGAATATACGTGTTGCCATGGAAAAAGCAAAAAAAAACTTATTCCGATTTTAGGTAAAATTTATTCTGTAAAGTTAATTTTTGTTGTAAATAATTTTTACCCTGGAACACAATAACCGATTACTGCATTAAATTCGACAGAAAAAATGCAAAGGAAATTACTTTTACATTTTTCCTTCCCCATTTGTATTAGTTTTAAAACAAATCAGGAAGGAAAAATGTAAATATACACAATAAAACAGAATACTTATAATTGTCACGTTAAAATGGTATGGATTAAATTCAGTAAAATTTTGTTTTAATTTAAGCAATATTGATATAAATTAATCAACACCTCTATAACCTATTACCTCCATTACCTGAATTTCAGAATTGAATCTTAAATTGAGACAAATTTTACTTAAAATCAAATCAGTTTTGCTTAAATCCAGACATTTACTGAATTTAATCCAAACCATTATAAGGCGTAACAATTTTAAGTATTATTCTTTACTGTGTACACATCTTCTTTATTAATTTTTGTTTATACGGAATTAAATGGAAAAGTGTTAATTGTAATCACTAAAATTATTAATGGAAAATGTAGGGAAAACGCTGATCCTATACAAAATATTCATACACAAAATAAAACCTACACAAGATATATTAGACTTAATTTCTCAACACAAAATAAAATCTACAGAAAATAAATCCTACACAAAATAAAAGAATTTATATTTTTTTAACGGTTAAAAAATTGTGCACAAAATAAATCGTACACAAAATATTTTGGACTTAAAAATCTTGTGTACGATTTATTATGTGCAAAATTTTTTAAATATTTGCAAGAAAATAGTAATTATTTTGTTTTGTGTAGGATCTATTTTGTATAGGTTCTGTTTTGTGTACGATTATTTTGTGTAGGATTTGTGCCACCTCGGAAAATGTAATACTGAGGGTAGGAAATATTGACGAAGTAGAAAAGGGTGTTTTGAACAAGGAGATTAGATATAGAGTTTGATTAATTCTGACTGTGAAGTATAAATGACATAGCAGAGAGATTGTTGAAACAACAACTATAACCACTATCATCTGCAGTAGCACGTGACTATAATCTCGTGATTTTAGCGTGAATAAAGGCTTGATTGGCCGCGCAGCATTATACGCTGCGTTCTGCGTGTTTGCAAGCGATCCTCGCTCTCGTCCTGGGAGTCCCGGCACGCCCTCGTGTAATTTGGTTATTTGACAAATTTGGTTGTTAACCGCGTGCTCTGTCGTGGTTAATGAAGCCTATTTTGCGGAGAAAATTCTAAACCGCGACCCGTGCTTTGCTCGGTAACGTACGCGAGAGCACGTGGCTACTTTTCAATTATCCCTCTACCCGTTCAAAATCAACCTAACAAGAAATTATGGGCACACGTAATCGCACTTTCTATTCAATTTCAAACCGAGTTCCTCATATTTTACAGTATATACTATTATTCGTATTAACCATAATTTATATCACACGGAAAAATTTCTACAGCTGATCCAGACACGAATTTAATATTTTAATTTAATTTAATACTTTATTTTAATTTAATACCTTATGCCTGCGTTAGCTATTTAATTGCTATCGAGGATATAAAGTATGGCTTTGTTAGCCATAAACATCCCTGATTTAAGTATGTTGTTTCTCTGTTTCAGGTATTAAATTTGCATCTAATGCTGCCACAGATTTTTCTGTGCAGTCATAAGTAAAAGCAAATGCATTGTTTAAACTGGCTTTAAATTATGTGAATCATATTTTCTATTGTTTGTAGGAATGCGAATCACATTTATTAATTAATAGTCATAAATTATAATTTATCGTTTAATTTTTTAATAAAGAATATTGATCTTTAAGATTTAAATTTTGGATTGTAAAATGTTACATAGAATGCAAATTTTATAAATTTCGTATGAATGACAAGCGTATTATTCGTGAATAATTTTCAGATTTATTTCAGTTGTTTCAGACTCGATGGAAAAAAAATCATTTTTGATTTTCACTGAAAGCTCCTTATCAGTCTATATTGCAAAATATTGGATTTTTATTCGAGTTACTGAAAAAGTTCTTAAATTTTCAAAGCCTTAATTAAATTAATTAATTTGATTTTAATTTACTATTGTCCGGATGATCCTTTTTCGGAATCTAGACATTTTTACTTCAAAATTAATAGCAATTATGACATCTACATTTTCAAATCCCTTTTGATTTCTTGTAATTAACTTTTAGTCGCATGAAATAATTTGTAATCTCCTTCAATCATATCTAATTTCTTACGTTAATTATAAGCCCGCTCTTAATCTCTTTTAATACCACGTAATCTTTATACCTTCTTGAAATTTCTGAGATCTCTCAGTCTCTTTTAGCTTTTTGAAATTTTTTTTAATCTCATGTAATCTTTTAATCTTACATTGCACAGCAAAATCGGGAGGTATTAAAATGACCCAAAATTGGATCAATTTGAGCTGCAACAAAAACAAATGAATATTTTGCCTATGTATTTTCAATATTTTATTGTCAACAAAAATTGTTCTGCAACACTTTGGTATTTTGAATTTACTCTGACTTCATTAAAGATTGAATCATTCGAAATCGAATCCTTTAGAGGCCAATGCTCTCGATGAAAAGTCCCAGCAATCGTTTTGTATATATCTCCTAGAACTAAACTCTCCCAACTACCAACTGGTTTAACCCCTGACACCAGAAATTTGACAGCATTCAAACTAGGACACTTTCAACTCTTGGAACTTTTCAAATTTCTCCGTTTGAAAAGTTGAAAGCAGTGCGAGGGTTTTCATGGTAAACTAGTTACGCCACTTGGAGCTTACGCAAAAGCTTCGCCACTCCGCGCCTCAATTCCAGCACGGAAGCTCTTTCCTAGAAAAGGGAAATTGTACATTTTTCCTTTCGCTCGCGGCAGAATTTCAACGCAATCCTCGATACGCATCAGGGACTTTCAGCTGCGTTATATCGACGTGAATATCTATCGAAAAATAATTCTTCCCAAACATCACATCACAACGCATCGTGGATCGTTTACCGCGAGCGGTGTACTGCTCACTGCTTCGAGGCTTTTGAAGCACCATTTTCTGTTTGTATTTTATAAACATATTTACTTGTTCCAATATCACGATGATCGTTGTTGTCGTTCGCGACTACATCCGAGGCCATTATTCTCATCATATATGGATAAAAATGCAAAAAAAAACGATGAAAGTTTGTCCCGAGTAAATTACACTCTTATTTTCAAGAAAAACACAGAAAAAGCTAAGGATTAAATTTGTTGCAGATAATTTTTTAGAATCAATTTTTCTTCAGACAACTTCATTCCTTTCAAAATACATGTGTTGTCATAGAAAAACAATAGAAAATTTAACCAATATAAAATTTATCCTGTCAAGTTAATTTTTGTTGCAGTTTATTTTTACCACAGATCCCTTCACGAAGAAAAAATAGTTTCTTTCAATTTACAGAAATGAACAGCATACGTTTTAATGTAATTTTTACTAAAAATCTGTCAGATTTACTGATGAAAATTCTGTAAGCTTTACCAAAAATATCAATAAAAACAACAGGGTTTAATATACTGTCACTATTTATTTTGAATTAGGCTAAAAATCTGCAAATTCAGCAGATTTTTTGTCTTCCTGTTATAAAACCAGATCCTAACGAAGTTGATATGTTAATTTTTGTGCATGATATAAATTTTTGAAATTGATGGGACATACATGTTTCATTGAACATTAAAGGGTTAAAGCAAGTGTTTTTCTATTTTATATTGTATATTGTTTGCAGTGGAACTAAAATATATGAAAATTTTCTCTGACACTTTTCTGTACACGAAAAAGTAATGAAGATAACCTTTATAAACTTCAGTCTTGTTAGGAAAGTATTATACTGTATTTATTTTAGGAAAATTTTTTTTTGGAGTAAAGAACGAAAATCCCGTCCTTCCGGTTTGAAGTAAGACTCCGAAAAAAACCGATTGAATTTCTACATTGGGATGGTCCAAATTTTTTTTTGAATTTTCTACTCTCACCCCTCCCCCTCAGATTTATTCGAATCCCAAAAAAGGTGAACACGTATTTTTTTATTTTAAAATCAATTGATAATAAGAGGTTGCTCAAAACCCATGAAGTTTTACGTGTAATCTGCCGTCCAAAGTAAAAAGATACGTAAGTGACTTTGTAGTTTAGGGTTATTCTCTTAAACCTAGCAATGGAAAAGTCGACCTAAGCGACAATGTCACTTATGTATCTTTTTACTTTGGACGGCAGTATTTTCCATGGGAAAAAGACCTTTTTCTAAATTTACGATTGAATCGTTAATATTAGATGTAACTTACATTTTCTTACAAGCCTTTCTTGAGAATCAATCGCTGAATACGAATCAATAATTACTTTTTGAATTCACTCTACATAAACCACTTTTATAGGGTCCCAAATAAACCCCATAAGTGCAAAAATGAAACATCGCATATTTTTGGCGTTTAATCTTTTTTCTTGAATTTTTTTTAACAATTTGTTTGTAATGCGTAAGATAGTACTTTTTAAACATATTTTAATGTTTTAAAAATTGTTTAAACAATTTATTATTGTTTGTAACTATCTTTTCATAGAATAAAGCTAGAAAATTGTGGTTGTTTCTACATTCTTCAACTTGTCTTTGACTCTCTAGTTATAGTGAGATAATAATTATTTAAAATTTACAAAATTTATTGTTTAAACAATTGATTGTTGTTTATAATGATCTCATAGAATAAAGCTAGAAAATTTCGGTTTTTTCTACATTCTTCCACTTTTCTTCGACTCTCTAGTTAGAATGAGATGATAATCATGGAAAATTATCAAAAGTAGTTGTTTAAACAATTAATTATTGTTTACAGCGTCTTCTCTTAGAATAAAGCCAGAAAATAACGTTTTTTTCTTCATTCTTCAACTTTTCTTCGACTCTTTTGTTATAAACAAATAATAACCAATAAACATCCACAAAAATTATTTTTCATTATTGTCTATTATTATATCCAGGAACTTGCAGTTTTTTCTAAAATTTCGAACTTGTCTTTGGCTTTTTAGTTATGAACAAATTAATAATAAATAAACACCAACAAGAATCATTACATAAAAAATATTCCATTATTTCTTTATGAATTAAGTATTCTTTTTATTTAAACAATGATTCTCGTGGATGTTTAATTATTTGATTATTCATAACTAAGGAGTCGCAGAAAAGTTGGAGAATGTTGAAAACACCGCAATTCTCTAGCTTTATTTTAAGAGAAGAAAACTATTTAGAGAAGATAACTGATTAACTGTTACTTAATAAAGTAACTGTTTACAAAATTAATTGTTGTTTATAACGATAAACAACCATTAATTTTGTAAACAGTTACTTTTACAAAAATACGTTTTTGTAAATTTGAGATAGAATCGATAATATTAGGCGTAGTTGACTGCATTTGACACGCTTTGCTTGAGAATTAATCGCTGAATACGAATCAATAATTACTTTTTGAATTTAATCACCATAAGCCAGTTTTATAGGGTGTTTATAACTCTGTTCTCTTAAAATAGAGATGGAAAATTTCGGTTTTTTCGACATTCTTCAACTTTTCTTCGGCTTTTTACTTATCAACAAACAATAACTAATAAACATCAACAAAAATAATTTTTCAAACTGTATATTATTGTCTATTATTATATTTTTTCAGAATTAATCCAGGAACTTGCTGTTTTTTTCTAAAATTTCGAACTTTTCTTTGGCTTTTTAGATTTGAATAAATAATGAATAAACACCAACAGGAATCATTATTTAAAAAGAATTCCATTCGTTTTTTCTGAATTAATATTTAAACAATGATTCATGTGGATGTTTAATTATGGAACTGTTCATAACTAAAAAGCCGAAAAAAAGTTCAAAATGTTAGAAAAAACCGCAAGTTCCTGGATTATTCCTCAAAAAAATATAATTACTTGTTCATAACTAAAGAGTCGAAGAAAAGTTGAAGAATGTAGAAATAACCGCAGTTCTCTAGCATTATTCTAAGAAAAAAATCGTTATAAACAACAATGGATTGTTTAAACAATTGATTTTGTTATTTTTCCATAATTATGTATTAACTCATTATAACTAGAAAATCGAAGAAAAGTTGAAGAATGTTTTCTAGCTTTATTCTAAGAAAAGATAGTTATAAACAATAATAAATTGTTTAAACAATTTTTAAAACAATAAAATATATTTAAACAGTACTATCTTATATATTAAAAACAGTTTGTGAAAAAACTGAAAAAAAAGATTAAACGCCAAAAATACGCGTTATCTCATTTTTGCACTTATGGGGTTTTTTTGGGACCCTATAAAAGCGGTTTATGGTGGTTGTATTCAAAAAGTAATTACTGATTCGTATTCAGCGATTAATTCTCAAGAAAATGTACGATACATCTAATTCTATAGCAAATTTACACACCAAAAAAACTGAAGTGTTAATTCCAACCGATTTTTGGCTTTCAATGGAGATGCAACAAACCCTCAAAGATGACGCCACTTTCTACGTGTTTTCTCTATGTTACATTAGAACTGAAACAAAAAGGCACCTCCAGTTTTTTCTATGCAAAAACGTATTTTTTCCCTTGTGAAATACACGTAAACCTTTATGGGCTTTGAGCAAACTCTAAATATCAATTGATTTCAAAATAAAAAAATACATGTTTACTTTTTTTTGGAATTTGAATAAATCGGGGGGGGGGGGGTGAAAGTATGAAAATTAAAAAAAAATTTGCAATACATTCTTGGACCACCCTATTATACATGGATAGTAATTTCTTATTTGTAGATTATATTCATACAATTTATAAAGAAATTCATGGTTTTTTCGACACCTAACTTGCAACCGGAAGGAAGGTATTCGTGTCGGTTGCTGTACATCATTTTATTTCTGCAAAACAAGCGGAATTTTCATGAGCACCATGCATTTTTAAAATGGATCTTTTTTGGTGCACTCTATTGTACTCGTATCCGATGTGTGGCTCCATTTATTCGTGCATGGTGTTGTCCATAACGTATCACAGGCAGCATGTGCTCTCACACGCACTAATTCAACTGGCACATCCATACAAGTGCACGCACATGCAATTTTCGTGGGTGGGATGAGGGGATATGGCCCAAGGCAGCAGTGGCGAACAGGACGCTTGTTTCCCACGAAGGACCGTCAGCCTCGGGGCTGTTCTATGGGGGTTGGGGGTACTCCACTGTGCATGCCCGGTATGTGTGGTTCCTATATAGCCTTGTCTTCCAATTAACGCCATTGTGCATGCCATGTATATGTACACAAGTGTATACATATGTGCAAATAGGATATAGAGGCTCATGAATGTAGGAATATGGATAATACACAGGACATATGTATCGGAATGCGTACATATTGAATAACATTAAATGTACACTGACCAAAAAGATTTCTCAAATGGAAGAAATATTTCTTCAGTTTCAAGAAATATTTTGTTTGACTCAGGGAAACGCAATTAGTAGAGCTAGGAAATGTTTGTTTAGTGCTGTGGAATATTCATTGAGTGAGAAAAATATGTTAATAAATTCAAAGAATAAGGATTTAACGGAAAGAGTAATTTCCTTAATATGCAAAGTAAAGATACTTTGAACAGCAAGAAACAAAAATTAGGATCTTTCTATAATATACACAGTAACTTTAAATTCAGAATATTAAAGTGTTGTGGTTTCAGATCAATTTTTTTTAACAATTAAGAATACATGGGCAAAATATATTCATTTGTTTTTGGATAAAAGTATTCCAGCTTATAATGATCCATTTACAGTAAGAAACAATAAGATCTTCTTATAATATTCTAATCAAAAAATATACCTCTAGGTCCTGGAAGGGGTGGTTTAACCCTCTTAAGAGAGTTATTTGATAACTCTGTCCTCTTTTACATTATTATATGTTTTTTAAAAGCTGTGTGCATGTAATGCAGGTCAATTTGTTTTAAAAAAGCGAAAATATAATGTTTAGCTTCAAAGGGGGTAGTTTTTGGCTAAATAGGGTATTTTTCGCAACTATTTTTTACGTAAAATTTTTTATTTAATATCTGGGGGTCATTTGTTCCTAATTTAGTCAATAATTATCCTCAGAAAATGAATACGACTTGAAAATCGATTTTTCACTTCTTATAAGGTGTGATTTTTCACTTTTAAGGGTGATTTTTCAGCTTTATCAACTTTTTTTTCAGTTTCACAAGTTTTTTTATGTCAATTCAAGATTTTTAGGCTGAAACTGCATTCGATTAGTGTATTTTTAGAAAAACTACGATTTTTTTCGTTTAGGGGTGCTTTAACGCCCTTGGAACAGTTCTAAGCGTTTTTCAAAAATTCTCAGAAAAAACTACAATTTTTTTTTAATTATATGGAAACTTTTTAGGGTGTGACGTAAAAAATCAAAGAAACTTTTTTTTGTGACGCCCTAATACACAGTAACTTTAAGATTCAGAATATCAAAGCATTACAGATCAATTTTTAATAACAATCGAAAACAATTGAAAATACGTGGGAAGAACTTTAATTTGTTTTTGGATCATTTTGATACCTCCCGATTTTCTGTGATAAAGCAGTTTGGTGTAAGTTCAAGAGAATACCAGGGGTGTTAGTTGAAGTTTGCCGGTTTTTTCAATAAAGAAAACACTTAATTCTCAAGGGAATCTCAAA
>JBAGKK010011315.1:0-12044 GCA_037177015.1 Euceroptres primus
GAAGGTTATTGTCCATAGAAAAATATGACATAGATGCTAAATCATAGAAATGTATACATATCTCTAGCGACATCTATAAGTAAAACCGGCAAATTTCAACTAACACCCCTGGTAATTCAAAATTTAACAAGCAATTTTGAAAACTATTGAATTCCTTTGAGAGATGAAAAAAGGATTTAAAGACTGAAAAACCTGTAAATCTCTTTAAATAATAATGACCTATAAATTAAAAAACTTATTAGAAGAAACGAATGTGGAAAGAAAGAGAAAACGAAGTAATTTATACAAAATTATTTATTCATAAATTCAAATATTTACAGAATTTATAATTCTCCAAAATATTGCACCTTAAACTGTATACAAATTTAAAAACGAAACTTCATCAGAAATAGTATATTATACATCTAGGAGGAGAAAAAGCCCCTCTTCTCCCCCATGGCGAATACGATATTTTTTTTATAACAAATGCATGATTTCTGTTCATATTTGATTTTGAAACCTATTGTCATGAAAAATTCCTGTAGGCATAACTTATTGCTACGGAAATATCCGTTACAATAGTCTATTGCCAAGGAAAAATTTCCGTGGGAATAAACTATTGTTACGGAAATTTATGTAACAATAGCCTATTGTCACAGAAAAATTTCTGTAAGAATAACTTATTGTTACGGAAAGTAACGAAAATTGTTAAAAAATTGTTTAAATTGTTACGAAAAATTTCCTTGGAAATAACCTATTTTTACGGAAATTTCCGTAACAGTAGCCTATTGTTACGGAAAAATTGCTGTAAGAATAACTTATTGTTACGTAAATTTCCATAGCAATACTCCATTTTCACGGAAAATTTCTGTATCAATAGGCAACTAAAATTTCCTAAGAGTTTTTACCGTGAGAGCTGATTATCGCAAAATGCGAACTTACAGATATATAATTTTTCATTATTTATATATGACGTCAATTTTCACTCCCTAGGGAGTAAAAGTACTTTTTACTCCCTAGGGGGTAAAAGTACTTTTTACTCCATAGGGAGTAAAAATTTTACTCCCTATGGAGTAAAACGAACTTTTACTCCCTAGGGAGTGAAAAGGAAATATAATTTTTTATTATTTATATATGACGTCAATTTTTACTCCCTAAGTAGTGAAAATTGGAGGTTTAGCCTCGTTTAATAGGCATGAAAAAGTGCTGAAATCATGCATGTGTTATAAAAAAATACATTTCAAAATGCTATTTGAGACTAAAAATTGTAAAATAAAAATATTTTACTAGGTTGATAAAATATTTTCGCTTCCTATATTAATTTTACACTCTGATTTGAATAATTTCTTGTCATTTATATCACACAATGTCACATTTCTTACGAAATAATTTAATTAGTACAATGATTGCTTTTTGCCGATTTTCGAAGACGCCCTTAAATTAAATCGAGATTAATGAGAAGCTTCAATCCGTTATTGATAAAGCTATAAAATTAATTTTTCATTTACAAGTATAAAAATGTAATTTCCTAATAATTGATGCTGTTAACAAAACTTAGCTAAGGAACTTTTACTATTAACATAAAAATTAAGTTTCATCAAAAAATAAAACTGTACTCCAATGAATGAATTATAGGTGAAGTAAATTATCTGTTTTTATTGTCCTCTAGGAATGCACTATAATGAATAGCAATCCTAGAGGACGTTATGAGGGGGGGGGGGGGGGGGTTGTTGCGAGCCTACCAGAGATTACGCTAGGATCCTCTTCACGAGATGAGAAGCGTAGTTTTATTTTTCTAAAGTGGAGCAATCCTCTAGCTTATAGAGTTTGACGTAAGAAGGGGCACTTAACTTCTGCTGCTCTCTATTCCTGAGAATTTAGGAAAGCTTTTGTCTCCCAGTCATCCCGATAGACAAGTTTAGGAAAATTAGGAGTTGCCAAATATAAAAAATTTAGCATTTGATATTTTATTTATTTGAAAATCGCAAGCCACGATGCCTGCGCCGATAACGGAATACATAAAAATGTTGCTCAGAACTCATGGCTAGAGTATCTGGATGTTTAAAATCCATGGAATCAAAGTATAAAATGTTCGTCGGAAGACCGACCCATGACCACAAATTATGTGTGAAGTAAATTATTATAAGTAAATTATTTTTAAAACAATTTTTTTAATATACTTCGCTATAACATCTCGAAATTATTTTTTAATAATTTAAGTAACTTTTTAGAAGTAAATTATTTTAAAAAAAATCTTTTTTACTCTTCTTCGCTGCAACATTTCAAAATTTCTCAAAAATAAAATGAATTAATTATACAAAAGAGTATTTTTATATGTGAACAACACGTGCTTTTGAGAAAAAATGTTCTTTTGGAAAACATTTTTTTTCTTTTACCACGATTGCACGGAAAAATGAACTCCACAAATTTTGTGAAGTAAATTATTATAAATCAATTATTTTAAAAAAATTTTCTTTATAAGTAAATTATTTTAAAAAATTATTTTTAGCTGTTCTTTGCTGTAACTTTTCAAAATTTCTTAAAAATAAAATTAATTAATTATACGAAAGAGTATACAGGGTGTCCCAGAACTAAGTATCCGGACTTATATGGCTATATATATATATACAATATCTTACTACTTTTTAAATCGCAAACCAGGCTATCCCTTAGTTCTTTTTGTAAATCTTTTGATGATGACTGTCGAAGCACAGTCGAAACGTTAAGTTTGTTACTGAGAGATCTCTCAGCTCCAAATTCATAAATTAAATTGTGACCAGTAATCCACACCATCTACTTACTTACATCTTCAACTGTATACGAAAGAGTGTTTTTATATACGACAAACACGTGCTTATGAGAAAAAATGTTCTTTTACAAAACATTTTTTTATTTTACCACGATTACACAGAAAAATGAATTCCACAAATTCTGTGAAGTAAATTATTATAAGCTAGTTATTTTTAAAAAAATTTCTTTGTAAGTACATTATTTCAAAAAATTATTTTAAGCTGTCCTTCGCTGAAACATTTCGAAATTTCCTAAAAATAAAATAAATAAATTACACAAGAGTGTTTTTATATATTAAAAACACGTGCTTATGAGAAAAAAATGTTCATTTGCAAAACATTTTTTTTATTTTACCACGATTGCACAGAAAAATGAATTCCACAAATTCTGTGAAGTAAATTATTATAAGCTAGTTATTTTTAAAAAATTTTCTTTATAAGTAAATTATTTCAAAAAATTATTTTAAGCCGTCTTCGCTGTAACACTTCAAAATTTCTTAAAAATATAAATTATTTATATAAAAGAGTATTTTTATAT
Source organism: Euceroptres primus (assembly GCA_037177015.1). Lineage (NCBI taxonomy): Eukaryota > Metazoa > Arthropoda > Insecta > Hymenoptera > Figitidae > Euceroptres > Euceroptres primus. The sequence goes on from JBAGKK010011315.1 coordinate 3,307, forward strand.
ATGAAAAAAATGCGTGCTTTTGATGAAAAATGTTCTTTTACAAAACATTTTTTTTTACCACGATTGCACAGAAAAATGAACTCCACAAATTCTGTGAAGTAAATTATTATAAGTTAATTATTTTTAAAAAACATTCTGAATTATTTCTAAAAATTATTTTAAGATGATTTTCGCTGTAAAATTTCAAAATTTCTAAAAATAAAATTAATTATACAAAAGAGTGTTTTTATATGACAAACACGTGCTTATGAGAAAAAATGTTCTTTTATAAAACATTTTTTTAAAATAATTTTACCACGATTGCACAAAAAAATGAACACAAATTCTATGTGAAGTAAATTATTATAAGTCAATTATTAAAAAAAAAAATGTTACGAATGTTCTTCGCTGTAACTTTTCGAAACTACATTTCAATGAAGTTAATTATTAATTAATGCAGTCGAGAAATGTCAAAGTTATTTTGACATTTCACGACGCAGCAGATTATCCTTTCATCCCAAACTTTTTATTTATTACATCGCTGCAAAGTATTGACAATTCTCACATTTTAAAATGATTTGTCAATTAGGAACAAATGAAATTATTTTGAATTCTTAAATTAATTCACTGAGTTCAATGAAATGAATTTTAAATTTGATGTCATTTTGTATAAAGAAGTGGCTTGGATCTGGTGCTCAGATTCCTAAACAAGCCATTTCTGATAGGTCTATGAATGTTCAAAATTCGGTATCTGTTGCATTCAATAGAATGACCCTCCGAGAATACCTAGTCATCGTTGCAAACTTTGAACGAGAAAAGAAAACAAAAAGAAGCATTTTAAATGTTCTTCGCTGTAATTTTTCGAGAATTCTCTTCTCTTAATGAATAATTAACATTACAACAAAACATTACTTCAACATTTTCAATAAGTGTTTTTCCACTTGACATCGCTGTAATTTTTTATTGTTCTGAATTTCTAAATAATAGTTTTTTATTGATAATGACATTGTTGTAACTTTTTCAAAAAAATTACGAATGAATTATGAAAAATATTTTGTTATACACTTCGCTATAATTTTTCGATTTTTTTTTTTTAGTTCTGTTAGCAGTACCAATAATTCTTAATAATTGTTTGAAAAAAAAATTGATAAGATAATATATTTTTTTGGTGTGCTTGGCTATAATTTTTCGATTTTTCCTTAGTTTTGTTAACAGCACCAATAATTCTTAATAATTCTATTTGAAAAAAAACTAAATTAAAAATGAATGATGAATGGATTAACATTATAATTATGAATGAATTAACATTATAAAACATGTACCTTTCTTTTATGATTCTTCGACCTTTCTTTCCGAAGCCGATAACATCTTTCCGAAAAGCGTACTGTACAAATTATTCTTCGCATTGTCTGTCCAAGAATCGAACACGGTGATTGGAGCCATGAAATTCACGAGCTTTTGATGAACTCCATATCGAATTCTTCTTCCTTTGGTAGCCCTCGTGTCGATCTTCCTCTTCATCTTGTTCCTCATACTCTGCAGTTGAATCCACTGTTTACTCAGTTGAATTGGATCCGTGATATCCGAAGACTTGTACTCGATCAGCTCTCGCAAAAGTTGGTGGTAAAAATCATCGTCGTCAAAGATTTCAGGATCATATTCCTGAACATGCCTTCCATCTTCGTTTATCTCGCTGGTGACGTCTTTCCCTAGGGTATTGTACTCAGATCGTTTCAGTTGAGTCTTCTTCAAGAGCTTCTCTTTATTGTTGAGAATGAACTCAATCTGCTTGATGACTGATTGATTTTGAGAACCCTTGTTCACATTTCCTGTCGAAATCCTCGTCTTGTCATTCCACTTTTGAATCACCGAGTCTCTGTACTGGGAATAAGCCTCGTGATTGTGGGCGAGAATCTTCTCAAAGTCTGCAAGCTTCATTATCTTAGAAGATTGTTTGGAATCATCTTCAGAATCATTGTCCGAGGAATCATCTTGCTCTGAATGATCTATTTCCTTCTCTTCGTCTTCGGAATCAGAGGGAATTTCTTCATTCATTGAATCGTCGTCGCTTTGATTCGCTTCTTCCTCAGCTTTTCTTTTAGTGCCTTTCGAGAGAATATTTTTAGTTTCGGGATAGTTTTTCAAAAGGTTATTCTGTAGTTGCAGTAACTTTTCTAGTACTCCAGATAATTTTGAAACTGCTTCTGCCTTGGAATTTTTAGATTCAGGGTCCGTTATGAAGGTGTCGTAAACGTCGTGCTGTGGCATTTTGTTGCTAGTTACAAGGCACTTTTGTAACTTGATCCTCATCTCCAAGAAATTCTCCCAGAGTTTCAACTGACTTCTGACACAGTTGCCTTTCTCGATTTCGGAGCGAAGATTCATGTCGGAAATTATTTGGATACCGGTGTTTTCGTCCCTGCCTCTTCGTAGAGGATTATCCTCGTCGAACTTGGATTCCTGATCTTCGGATTCCTGACCTTCGGATTCTTGATCTTCGGATTCTTGATCTTCGGATTCCTGACCTTCGGATTCCTGATCTTCGGATTCTTGATCTTCGGATTCTTGATCTTCGGATTCTTGATCTTCGGATTCCTCATCTTCCAGGAAGAAGTCTTTTGACTTTTTGGACGAGGAATCAAGCGAAGAGTTGTTAGATGAAAATGAAAGCTCTTCCGGGGAAGAGACAACTTCAGAATCAGAGGATGAGGAATCGAATCTTGAATCTCCGTACGATATGTTCCTTGCTGCATACCTGAAAAATTAAAGAGTATAAGCAACAGTTTTTGGTAACAGGGTGGCAATTCTGCGGAAGATTTCAAATTCCCGGTCATTTCCCGGTCAACTAAAACTTAACATATTCATATTTGCCGTAAAAATGAAAAGATTTATTTTAATTCATGACGTTAATTATAAACATTCTGTAACACAACAGAGTAAAAAATTGCAAAATGTTTTTCTTATAATGGGAAAAAAATAAAAATTCTTTCGCTCATAAACTATATAGTGCATAATTAAAAATTTACAAAATCAGACTCAAGGAACGTTACACTCTTTAAATTATATTATCAATCATGAAAGCCTTCTTTTTACACAATAAAAAGAAAGCGGTCATTTCTCGGGGTTTCACGGTAAAATTGTTAAATTTTCTAGGTTAAGTCAAGAGCATTAAACGATAGTTGCACGTGAACAAATTAGTTTATTTATATTCCATATTAATTAATTTTACATCACAAGTTATTTAAGATTATATACTTTGGAAGATTAAAATAAAAAATTTCAAGTATCTTGAAGTATGTTCTTAATTTCTTATTGCAATATCGGGAGTCAAAAATCATCTTGTTATAACATCAAGAAGTAGAAGAATGAAAGAATAAAGAACTTCAATGTGATAAAAAAAATAATAAAAAATATTTGAAGTATAGCAATACAAAACTAGATAACCAACATTTTTGTCGAAAATGGGCTATTTACATAAAAAGTTCTTAAAAAATCAAATATACGTTGTGTTAGAAGGATTTCTTCAAAATCTCATTTTTATCCCTTTAGTGGCCACTTTTCCACAAGGTTACCGGCAGTTTTTAAAAATAATTTTTACAATTATTAAATAAAAAAAGTATAAAAGTAATATAAAAAATTCTGAGAAAATTTGACAAGCATAAATGCATCTCAAAGAAGGTTTTCCAGACAGAAATTCATTTAAAATTTTTTTGTTTAATTGCAAAAATTGAAAAGTTGAGTTTTCCAAAACTGTAATTTTCTAAAGAAATTTGATAATACTTAAAGAAATTAATTTCTCGAAATTATCAATTTTTTATTGATAAAAAAAATAATTTTATTTTTTTATCAGACTTTCAGCAAAAAATTGTTTGACTCAGTGCAGTACAAAACTAAATCATCACACTAAATCTTGATTTCCTCGGAACAGAATAATTTCTTTTTATCTAAAATTTTTTCTTCTCATTCACCATCCCTGTATCTCGGGAGCAAGTTTTTAATTTTATAAAATATTGAAAATTCGATTTCTAATCGCTATCCAAAGCCGATTTTGAAAACCTATGAAATTCTACCCCCGACATTCTCAGTAGATTCATTCGGAACTGGCCAACTTTTTTTCACCACACTTTATTTATCCGTATTCAGCAACTCAATATCTCGGGAGCAAGTTTTTATTTTTCTGTTTAAACTAAAAATTGTATTTTTTAATGCAGTCCGCAGCCGAGCCTGCTCTAATTTTTGGTTGTAACTTCGAGATTGTCAATTTCCACATGTATTTCGTCAAAACTGGGTCACTTTTTCTAATTAAACTTTTTTAGCCACAATTCAGCAACACTTCAGCTCGGGAGCGGACTTTTGTTTTATCTTTAAATGGCGATTTCGATTTTACACAATGTTTTTTCGCTCTCCAGAAAAATTCACATTTTGTTGGTTAACTAGTTTTGTACTGCAACCCTCCATTTTTAAACATATATTTCATAAATTAACTGTCAACTTGATAGACCAATCACTGTAGTAAATTGTCAGGGTGTCTACAAGACTCGATTTTTCAATTTCCCTGACATTTTCCTGAGAGAAAAGTATTATAAAAGCTAATAAGGTTGCAATAATGTGCGCGGCAATTTTGAATTAATGTGTTTAATTTTAAAGGATTTATGGTAAAAAAAATTGAAAAAAATGTGTTATAGCTATTAAGAAGTGCTTTCAGAATATTATTAACATACATACATACATACATACATATACATATATATATATATATATATATATATATATATATATATAAATTTTCATTTTACATTGAGTTAGAAAGAAACAAATTTTGGTTTTTCATTTTTTTTTGGAATTGGAAAAAAGAATTTTTTTAAATTTAAAATCTTTGACGTTTTTTATTTTTAACATTTTCCCTGATCTGCAAAGGGGGAAGTTTTGTTTTTTAATTGTTTTTTGAAGTGGAAGATTGCAAGATGTACATTTTTTGTTTTCAAAATTTGTATTGTGTAGGAAAGGAGGAAATTTAGGTTTATAATTTTTTTTCTGAAGTGAAAGAGGGTACTTTTTACACTTGTTTTTAACATTTTTCTAAGATGTGAGGAGGCAATTTTTTCTGACATAGAAGAGGAGAATTTGTTATTATTATTATTATTTTAAGGAAACAATGTAATTCCAATATTTCTGGAAATCGGAAAACAGAGAAAGTCATTCTTCACTGTTTTATTAATTTAAAACGATTTAAATTAATTCAAAATAATTGATTTTAAAATTTTTTTTTCTGAATCAAGAGTTTTTTTTCATTAAAATTTTTTTATTAATATTCAAATGGATTTTAAGGGTTGAAAATTCTATATTGTCAACATTTTTTTCGAAAGCAATGTGTGCAATTATTTTTTTTCTGAATTGGAATTCTATTTCCCTATCTGACATTTCCCTGACTTTTAGACAACTTTTCCTTTCAGAAAAGTATTATAAAAGCGAATAAAGTTTCAATAATGTACGAGGAAATTTTGATTTAATATTTTCAATTTTTAAAGTCAATGGTAAAAAAAAAATTGTATTGATATTCTGAAGTGCTTTTAAAATATTATTAATATATACGCATTTATATTTTCTCTGGCAGCTACTCACATTTCCCTGATTTCTAATGGATTTCAAGGGTTGAAAATTCTATATTGTTAACATTTTTCTTAAGAGCAATGTGTGCAATTTTTTATTTATTTTTTTTTCTGAATTGGAAATAGACATCATTTATTTTTAACATTTTTATTGAGTTGGGAAGAAACACTAAAAACTTACACTTTTGAAATTGAAAACGAATGATTTGTTTAATAATTGTAGATCGGTAAAACTTTCGGAAATGCTAAATTTTCAATTTTGAACCTTACAATTTCCATTGTTTCATTTTTTTTACATTTTTCGAAATATAAACCACAATTTGACGATTATTAATCCTAAAACATTTATTAAAGGATTGTAACGTAAAAACCGTTTTAACTTGACCATTCTAATCTAAAAAGTGCCCAGTTTGAAACGACGTTTAGAATCGTTCAATTTGGATTGTTCCCAATTGCAAATGATGACATTTTGAACATTTTACAAAATAGTTACATTTTGAATGTTTACAATTTGAAACTCCTCAATTTTTGTTGAGTTCGAAGGCAGTAAATTTTAGTTTTTAATTTGTTTCTTAATTGGTTTTTCTAAATTGTTTTTTTATTTTTAACAATTCTATGTATTCTAACTGATTCGAAGGGATGGCCACAAGTCTCCATTTTTCAATTTACCTAAATAACAGCGCCCATGTAGATATAGTGCACTCGTAAATACCGCGCCTGGTAGCAGAAATCGGAACGTAACCTAATAAACACACTCATATGCCCTGTGACTATAGATAAAGTAGAAATCACTTTTCTAAGTTGACCAAAATTATTAAAATAATGAAAACTTGAATATTTTACTGCGATCAAAAGTAAATTCCCAGTTTCTTAATGAAATTCCCAGTCATTACCCGGTCAAGTCGCCACCTAGTAATGTAAACCAATTTGCTAATGGTGAAAATGTTTATTCTAAAAATGATTATCTTAATTTATTATCAGAATTAAAAATCATTTAGAATCCTTAGCCATAAATTCATACAAAACAATAATTAATTTTAAAAACAATAAATTCTTTTATTTGTTCAATTAAAAAATTGAAAATACTTAATAGAAAAAATGCAAAACCCAAATAATTTTATTTTGAAAAATTACAGAATTTGATTTTCTTAGATTTGAAAATGGTAAACATGTAAAAATCTAAATATTTATAGAAATTATATTTATTGAAAATAAACCAAATAGAATGAATTTAATAAAGATCACTCCAACTAAGATTTCAAATTTCTCCGCGGTTTGAATAACCCTCACAAGCGCCATCAAACGTCAAAAGGAACAAACTCCTTAGTTGAGAAGAAGAACTACGGCTGAAACCGTCGGCATCGCTTATTCTTACCGATTTTACGCATTTAATCCTGTACATATGTATTATAGTTTAAAAACGTAAACAAGTAAATAATCCTGACTGAAAAATGGTGGGTTATTGCCTGATGTGCAAAAGCAAAACGGACCGAAGACTTGAATTAATGTTTCACTCGTAAGAACCTAACCTCAAAAAATTTTTTTCACCCAAAGAATCAATTTCTAAAAGAAAGCTAGATAATTGTGTATTAATTTACAGATTTCCCAAAGACGAAACACTGCGACAAAAATGGATCGAACAAATGGGAATTAAAAGAGAAGTTTCCAAAACTTCCACACTATGTTCTATTCATTTCTCGCAAGATTGCTTTAAACCCGCTATGGTTTCTGGGAAACCGCTACTTAAAAAAGGATCTATTCCCACAATCTTGAATTTAGAAGAATTCATAAGACGAGAGACAATCGACGAGTTATCTGATGCACCGGAAGTGTTACCTGTAAATTCGAAACATGAAACTCAGGACTCCGATAATGGGAATATTACGCCTCAAGTTTCTCAGTTTCAAAACGTCATAATAAAAGAAGAAATTGATGTTATATCAAACGAAGCTTCTTCTTCAGAGTACGAAAATCTCCAGTTTAGTCCCAAAGAAATTATTAGGTTTGTAAAAAAACTCATTTTATTAAATATTTGATTTGATTAATCATTGCATTCTACTTTATTGTTAATTTTAATTTGGCAGGGATGATGAAACTAATAAAAAGATGGCCGAAGAACTTCAATATAGCTGCAGAAAAATATCAGCCAAGGGTGTGAATGTGGAACGATTCTGCAGATTACCAGAAGCATTAAAAGCAATGTATTGGATGGAAGCTCAACAAGTAATTCAACAACAAGCAATGGAGATAAAAAAACTCAGACAGAAAAATTCGCGATACAAGAAGAAAGTAGAAAACTTAACTATTTTCACGTCAAGAATGAAGTATGAAATTAGGAAGAGAATTCTGAAAGCGAAAATCGAAGAGCAGTGACGAATTTATCAACAATTTCAACTTTGTATATTTATTTTACAATAAAAAATAAAATTAAAAACCTAGAGACTATGCGAATGTACATATTTCCACTTATTGTTATGTGATAACATTTCATAACGTAACCAAAACGTTTTCACACTTTCACGTGCTTTGATAACAGTAATGCGAGAAAGTTCGTTACGACGCCAAAATTTCAAAAAGTGAGGTTATGTTTGATAGTTTAATTTGCAACTAAATTAATCTCGGAAGCAAATCTAAAGAAGTTTTAAAAAGTCAAATAATGATTCTTACCTTTCATCTTCATCAGCCAAAAGACGAACAGTTTGTGCACGAATGCTGGATGGTTGATTTGTCGCCATGCTTGCAACGATTTGGATCTTTCTAATACTAGAGGAAGAAGAAAGCGATGCCGGTTGCGCGCCATTCATCGGAAATTAATGTATCGCGCCATCTATATTTTCGCGGGAAATTTCAGTTTTTAAAGCAGAATGAAAGGAAAACGGACGAAAAATATATATTATTTTAATAGAAATTTTTTATTCGCAAGGTGTTTAGGTTCCCTGATTTTTATTTATTATTCCAGTTAAATTAATAGTATCATTAGTAATATCTGAAATTAAAAATATAATTAAATGTTTCTTCCACCTTCTACCGGAAATAACAAGTTTCGCCATTTATATTCAAACAGTTATTAATTACACACACACACACACATATACAACACACACAGCCGAAATTCCATAGGTCCCTTTTCGCAGCCATATACCAAAGGGA
>JBAGKK010011326.1:0-12044 GCA_037177015.1 Euceroptres primus
GGTCAAAATACGTCTAGAAAGCCTTGGTGTTTCATGGGACCTCGATCGGCCACGAAACCCCCCTGGCCCCTAGACTAGGACGAATAGACACTTCGTTAAAGAAAATAAGGACAAAAGAAGCGAGAGATAAAATTGATACTATGTTTTTGTGAGAACGAAAAACTTTTTCAAGTACAAATAAAGAGAAAATCATTTTACGATAGGATCACACTAAATTGTGGGACATTATTTTAATTTGCAGCGATATTATTTTGATCTGAAGTGGATCATTTATTATATAGTCAGTCTTTTGTTTTTCTATTTCTCATTTTGCTGCCGCTTAAAATCATAGCCTGGAATTTTCTGTGATAAAGAAAAGAGTTTAGAGATAGACACATAATATGTAGATTTTTATATTTATGAAAGTGGTATTCTATCTTTGGAAAATTCAAATTTCGACGAAAGTACTCTGTAACAGGCATCTAATCTCATATCCAAAGTGCAAGTAATGTCTACCAGAAATAAACTCTAGGTGTAACTTTCTACATGCCTTTGTCATCCTTTGTCGGCTTCCAAACTGCATAACAGCCAAGCGGTGATTTTCAGCGATCACTTTACTTTGAAGATCTGCAATAAATTTGACGAAAGCTTCTCTGCGAGCTTGGCTAAATCGGGATCAAAAGCTTGAAATACTCGTCCGTCAGTACAGAGATATTTTACGACTATTATTATTTTCCGTTGTTTTAATGATTCATTGCTCACACACTTAAGACACAATATTGCTACTAATTGGTGAAGCACAAAATTATCTACTGGTGTAATTTGATTCCAAAACTATATTTTGAACTTGTAATTAAGTATAATATATCTCATTGACAAATTATCTTCTTTCACTTATCCAACTTGTGTTCTCTAATGTTAGAAATTTTAATTAATTTAATTAATCTCAGGTACGATAACATACCCCTTCTTGTACTATTGATTGATTTCTTTTAATAGGAGACATATTTTTCTTACTTTAACTTTAAATTTCAATAATTCAAATTCATCATAGATTATATAATGCGAGATCCAAACTCAAGATCATTTTAATTATTAGTTTTTTTCCTATAAGTTTGTAATTTTGAGAAAATGTAGATTTCTCAAGTGTTTCTACGAAAATCCCATTTACTCTTCTCTCTCTCTCTCTCTCTCTCTCCTTCTCTCTCTCCCCCTCTCTCTTTTATTTCTCCTGGACCGTCGCCTATAAAGCTCATACGACTCGTCTGCGTCTAGTTGGAATGACGCTTAATTATCTAGCAAACGAGGTAACGACCCAAGTAACAAAGTATGCCCTAACACTGGTATTCAGAATGACTTCGTCTAGGGTATTTATAAATCTAAGGTCGCAAGATTATGTTGAAATTTAATTCAAGAGGCAAACTACAACCGTATATAAAGATTAATAGAAGCAGCAAATTAGTCATGATTTATCGTTAGGTTTTACTATTTATATACAAAAAAAAATTAAATGTCATGTTTCATGTTCTGATGTTTTTTACCTTTTTTAATTTTAATTAAAAATGTTTGAAATCCAAAATCTGTAAATATGCTCCTCGGTAATGTATTACATATATACATTATACAAGATACTGCATCCAACATCCGAAGCTATCTCGTCAAAAGAAACAAGTATCTTTTCAAACAGATTAATGATAAACGTTATTCTTCCGGTAGATCGAGGATGAATAGAAAATCAGCGGGTTACCATAAGCGAAAGTCGGACCTCTGATCTCCAAGCTGAGAAAAAAAAAGATCACATTTGTCACGGCAAAGTGGGCACATTAGTCACGGCGGCCTCGTAACCTCCCGTACGACTAACTTCAGAATATTCTTAAAACCTTAAAAGCGCTTCGCTTGCAATAGTTCAAGTGGCAGGTGGTTGTAAACGAATTGAGAACGTAATGTTGGTTTAACGAGCATATGATATCGTCCATTGCACTGCATCATCTTTCATTTTGGACCAAACTCAGAGCTTTGGATAATCTGAGCAGATGCTTCAAGACGGTAGAAATTAAAAAAAGAAAAGTTGTATTAAAATTAAAGTATGCTTGAAACTTCCAATAAAATTTTCTTATAGAAATCTAAAAGGTTCCTTCTTATACTTTTTAAAAATTATTGTTAACGCGCTGACTCATTTTGTTGATCCGAAAAAACCATTATGGTTCGACTCTTTGTCTGTATCAGCGTTTCAAGACCAGTGTTAATTGCATAATGATGGTAATATAGCAACAGGGTGGTAGCAGGAGAAGAAAGCTCCGTTTAAACGCACCTTGATATCAATCTCGAGGACTTACTTCCTTGAACGAGCATTCATCCGTAGGTATGCGAAGCTGAGTAAAATTACAAAAAGAGAAAATAATCTTGAGTTTTGAATGAACTCTTCATCGATGGTAGGTTATTGTGTTTCAAGTGGCTAAGTACGAGAGACCAATTATGTTGCCCTTAACCCCCAGTTTCATGGGAAGCAACCGTTCTTGCCAGCTATTTTTATTTAAGTCTTGAAGAAAGGCCATTATTTTCGCCTGCCAATGGTGATCCTTGAGAAAATTTAAACAATTAGATCTCGCATCTGAAAACATTTCTGATGGTAGATTACAGCTTACGCTTTCATGATTGTATACATAATAGAATAACGGAAAAAATTAATTTGACCAATTTGGCGAGTATATGAAACTTAATTAGAATTTAGTAGATATTATTGATGCGAGACTTTTTTATTTCTATAAGTGTATTATTAGTTTTCCCTTTGTTACAATTGCACTTGATAGCACCCAAGAGATAACTAAAGTTGTTGGAAATTTGATATAATTTCTCAGAGGAATACTGTCTCGAGTCAACAAACTACCGATTCCGGTAGAACTATGTATTCAAACTGTACAAATATGAATTCATAATGTATTTAATAATGTATTAAATACATAAATAATAAATAATGTATTAAAATAAAAACTCTAAAAAATGCATTTTTATAGATGGGTGAAAATAAAAAAATCGACTAAAATGTGTCCCGAGAAAATTACGCTCCTATTCTTAAAAATATCTGGTTTTAAATAAAAGGATTTTTTAGCTCGCGAGCTACTCTAAAATGTCCTATGCTTATACTTATCCAAATGTTACTGAAATACGCGTAATATCTTTCAAATATCTGAAAATGTCATCGTGTCCCTTGTCCCTGATTATATTTATAAATATTCGAAATCCTTTTTGCAGTCCTTTAAAGTAAAATTGGATGCTTTTCTGGGATACATCTTTTCTCTATTACTCATATAAAAAAAGAAGTTATTAAACGTTTGATTAATTTCAATTTCAAGAAACGAATATTTTTTCATGTGTCTCCAGATTTTAATTTCAGTTTTGGTCATTGTGTTCAGAGACTCATTTCGTCGGAGTTTTTAAATGAAAATTGTAGTTTTTCATATTTAAGCCATAAAACAAGTGAATTTTGACGTAAATTTTATAATATACTTATATGAAAATCTGTCAAAAATGTAAATAAGATCAGCAATGAACAAATTTCATAAAATTTCGAAAACCGGATATCTTTGTAATGTCATCGTGTCTCGCGTTTTTTATTTTTCCAGATAAGTGCACTTTTTGTAAGGTAAGTTATATGTGAAAATATTGTCCGTAAGAACTTATTCGCTCTTAGAAACTCGCAGTTTAAACTAATTTTTATTAAGTAAGGAAGTAACCTTTAAAAAAGAATTTCTTTTCATAGATTTGAGAAGTAAGCGGCCAAAAGTGATTAAATTCATTTAAAAATTGAGATTTTCATAGTTTTAAAGATTTTTCATAGATTTACATAGATTCTATATATTTAAGACCTTAGGGATCTATCTATCACTGTTATATTTAGGAAAAAAATTTTTAGATAAAGAATTTCCACTTTTAAAATATTGGACTTTACCAAAACTTTATAAGTCCAAAAAGTTTTTTTTAATTATAAAAATTGATTACAATTTATTGCAGATTTATGAACCTTATTAATGGTTTATTCTCGGAATTTAATAATCTTATTAACGGAACCTTAAGAACGGTTTTTTTCAAAATATGCAAAAAATTTCACGATTTACAGAAAATTAACCACGTTTTGACAGTATTTTATAATATAGTGAAGTTACAGAAATGAAGATTTTAAAACAAAAAAATCATTTGAGGGGTTTAGGTATGATGTATAGAAGTCATATTTATACGAAATACTTGTAATTTTTTTCTTTTCTCGTTCTAAACTTAAAAAATCGGTTCATAAGCGGCCAAACGTGAATAAGTCTATTTTAATTTTGTTAATTACTTGAATACAGGACTAGCTAAATATTTTTTCTCTTTCTGATATTTGTTTTGGATGCCAACTAATTTTAATGCTGCAATTAGAATTTAGATGTTACTATTCGTTTTTAAGATACAGCATTTTTGCAATTATCTCAAGAACATGAAAAATTGACTTGTTCATTTTTGGCCGCTTACTCCTCAATTTATTGTAATCGTGTCCTACGACCATTTTATGATATCTTGAATGAAGTTAGTCGTTTTGTTTGAAAAGAATAATAATTTTCAAATAGGTTAACGAAAGTAGAAAAAGATTTATGATTCAATGTAATTACGATATTATTGATTTACAATAAATATTGAAATATATATTTAATTCGTTCTCTGTAGTCCATTCATGTATTTTAAGGGCTGGAGATTGTGAAATATCACGTTGGCTAAAAAGGTTAAAAAAAGATCATAAATAAATTCTAAATGTGTTTCTTGACCGTGTTCTCTACTACTTTCGTCATATTTCAGATGCATATTTACAGAAAAAACGTGCTTTCATCAAATTTGAAATAATTTTTTCAACAAAAATTATTAGGTGAGTAATTGTTTATAATATTGGATGTTAAATTTTGGCTTTAGGATCAGAATAAATAATTCAACTAATTTTAGTATTATTAGGTGAATATTGACGATTTTTTTATTTTCACTATTTGTTTAAAAATTTGCTCTGTTTGTAAAAGGTTTTTGCAAGACTTTTGAGAAAGATTGATTTTTATCTTTCGCTTTCATTTTTGCTTCACAATACCAATTGCTAAACTTGAAGCGGTGTCAGAATAGACGATGGCGTACTTCTCATTGAAGAAGAAAGCGGTGGGACGATGGACCCTTTTTTCAAACGATATAATCGATTCCTGATGAATTTTTCTGCCGATGACACACAATGAATATATTCAATAAATTATTTAAATTTGATTTGAATGGGGATGAAAAATTGAATTAGCCATTGTCGAACGTTCCTTATCGTTTTTACCATTCATGCACATCAGAGAAACTCTAGAGCAGATGTTTAGACGCTAATTTTCAATTATCCTTAACTTTGTGCCTTTCAATAGACGTATATCTTACATTCTTTTTTATAAAGTAATGTAAGCCACCACTTCTATTTTTTGAAAATTATGAATTCCGGAAATTTAATTTTTTTAAATTTTTTAAGTGTTCGAATTTGTATAAAAAGTGTGTAGAAATAAATCAATGTCAAAAAGTAAATAACAGCCAAATACCAAAATATACCAAATACCAAATTACCAAATTATCGTTTTGCAGAATTTTGATTTATAAGCAATGATGTTTAAAAAAAATATATAATAATTAGAGAACATAAATTCATAGTAATTTCGAACTACCCAGGTGGAAAAATTGTTTAGAATTGATGTATTTATGTATTTATGCATTTATGTATTTATTTATGTATTATTTTATAATATTTTTTAATATTAATTTAAAAAATATTTTATAATATTTTATAATATAATATTTTATGTATTTATGTATGTATAATTTCTGTTTTCAACAAATATACACTTGCCGAAAACGCTAAGAACTTTTCAGACAACCCAATATATAATTCTCACGAGAATTCCACTCAAATTTCTACAGAATTTACAAGAATTCTACAAGAATTCTAGTCCAATTTCTATAATTTTATATAGAATTTCTGTATCGTCGAGTTCTTGTGAGGATTCTATAGAATGCATTCTACATAAATACTATAGAATTTTTCCACCTGGGTAAAATATTATATTAATCGCATTAAAGCGATAAAAACAAGCAACGAGAACTTGGAAAAAATGAAAATGAAAATCAGATTTAGGAAATGGACTTGAATCTATTACAGAATCTGAAAAGGACACCGCAGCATTTACATTGAAAAAAGATCTCAGTGGATTTTTTAAACATTCTTTTATCTTGTAGTTCATGAAAATAGAAGAAATTTACCAAAAGGATTTTGCTCGATTATAACCAGTTTTTTTGGTGCGGGGTCCTTTAAAGTTTCGAAATCGCCCCCCCCCCCCCTGAAGTCAACATTCGATATTAAATTTCTGTACACTGCGTTTGATTTATTCAAAATTTCAAAGGATTGAAAAGATGGAAGGATTTATATAGTGATAGCGAATCACACTCCCCTTGCTTACAATCTTTCGTCCCCATAGGATTTCAACGTGTCGTCTGAACGAAAGATCCGCGAGATTCAATCTTCGATTAGTCTGATGCACTCTCAACATCAAAGGAAAACGTTCTTTTGGTTTGTGTTTGTATTTGTCGCGTGTATAAGCAGGGTTGTTATTCGCCCTTCGGATCTTATAGACTCGATTGCCGAAAGAACTTCAAATTGAAAATGTGTGTTGCAAAATAAGTTTTATATTATTTATAACAAAAAAATTTTAATTTTAGACCACTAGAATAATTTTCAAAATTTTTAAATTTTATCCACTTAAGAGAGCCATGGTTCTTTACCATTGATTGTATTTAGTGAATCGACGAAGGGGCACCATGATAGGGGTGACATACGGTCACCCGAACAAAGAGCAAGACAGACAAAGAGCTTTGTTTTTTAAATTGGGTGTTGGCCGATTCAAAAGGGATGCCACAAAGCCATTCAGAGTCGGTATAATTGCAGGCGTTTTTGCGAATTGAAAATTAAATTGACTTTTCATTCGTGAGAAGCATCTCGTCAGAAATATTGTGTGTAAGTGCACCTTATAAATGGCAGAAGTATTTGTATGATTAATCCGAGACCTGACACAAGAAAGTTAAACAAATTCAAATACAAACAGCATTATATCTGTTACATTGATTACAATATCTACCACGAACAGGCAGACGAATGAAATTTCTTTGCCAAATAAAATGGAATGGGCGAGGTTTGGGGTGCAAGTTGAATAGCCTTTATAATCCTAAAAAATAGTTCATAGTTGTAATTCATCGATTGGGATTCTCTGTGGCAGTGTAGCCGATATACATGCTTTATAAATTCGATGATTTATTTATCATATTGATCCTACATGTTGATAATGATTCGTTGTCCTTCCTATAATCTGCACCGCAAGCAGTATTAAAAAAACGAAATTAATTTTAAAGCACTCTTCATAATAATCCATCATGTGATTAAAAGTACCTTAAAATAATATTAATGTATACAATTAAATTTTAAACCCACGCCATACATTTCTTCAAAAGGTGGTTACTCTGTCCAGAATAAATGGCTGGATCAAAATTGCTAAAGATATAATCTGTGAGTCTGTCGCGAGTCAGGACCACCTTCAGAAGTCTTTAACTCTTTTGTTATTTTTATTTAGCTAAGGACCTATGTCCATGTTAAATATGACTCAGAACCAAGATTTACATGATGCATACGTAGGAAGGTGTTCATAAGTGCTTACGTTAAAACTAATAATAGTCGTAAAGAACTTCTTCTGCATCAGATATGAGCTTACAAGTGCGAAAGATAACTTACAAGTATATTTATTTTCACAATTATTCTTATTCACTTATTAGGGTGCCCAGAAGAGTAAAAATCTTGGATTTTGAAAAACGCTCTCTCGAAATTTTGTTTCTTTTGGTGAAAAAATAATGCCATATTTTTGTTTTATTTTAAACAAATTTTTTGAGCTAGCGCTTTGCCGTTATTCATCGAAAAAGTCATTTTTTAACTTTTTGATTTTTCTAATGCGTCAATATAACGCTAAAAAATTGTTTCTTTACGTTAAATTACTATAATTTTATCAAAGTTGCATGTTGCTCAGCTGCGTCATTATAAAAACAAATTAGCATTGCTACGAAAGAAGTCACGAGATACTTTGTGAACTAAAATACAATTACAGAATCTAAAAATTATGTACAATTATGTACAGTAAAATTAGGTACAATAAACTTTGGAATTGTTTTTTATAAACAACCCGTACAAATTTTTTTATTGTCCAATATCGTGTCCTTCTGTTCTCTTACTTTATATTAAACTTCACCTTCATGTTTCGACGAAAAAAAATGTTTAAGAGTCGTTTTAGAGTTTTTTTTCGATTAAATTAAGAATTTTCGTATTTCAAGGCCAATAGTGACCTCAAAAATAAATTTAAAAAGTTTTTAGATATCTTTTGCTACTGTTCTTTTAATGTAGATTAAATCTCAACTTCATTATTCGAAGACAAAAAATGTTTAAGGTCCGCTTTAGAGCTTTTTTCTTTGATTAGATTATTTTGCAACTCTCAAGGTCAACAATGACCATAAAAATAAATTAATTTTTTCTGTAAAATTTAGGGCTCATTCTTCGATAAAATTGACGTAATTTCACGTAAACAAACAATTTTCCAGCGTTATATTGACGTAATAGAAAAATCAAAAAGTGCAAAAATTACTTTTTCGATAAATAACGGCAAAGCGCGAGCTCAAAAATTTTTTTAAAAATAAAACAAAAATATAGCATTATTTTTTCACCAAAAGAAACAAAATTCCGAGAACGCGTTTTAAAAAATCGAACATTTTTATTTTTCTGGGAATCCTAATACTTATACGTATCTACTCCCACTATGAAAAACATGATAAAATGAAAAAAATTTAGATATATAAAAAGTTGATGACTATGTACTTTTAAAAATTAAATATTCAATTTTTGTAAATACCAAGGGGAATTATTCTTTAAATTGATTATTTTTTGCCGTTTAGTGTATTACATAAAGGCCAAAAACAATTAAAATTTATTGTTCTTTAACTTTAAAATATTAGCTCATTGTTTCTATATTTCTTTGATACTGTACCAATGTGTCTTCTGAAGAGATTTATAATACCAAAATAAATGTCTAGCCAGTTTCGTAAAAAGCAAATCCTATTTGAAGAAGATATCTGATCGCCATTCTTTTTCTTAATATTGTACATTGCTTCACTTTTTCCCTTTCCAGAAACATCTCGACAAAATAAAGGGGGTTGTATGTTGCGTTGCCAAAATCAGACAACGAAAGCACCAACTGAGATTGATGTCTAACAGATATGCGACTAAGAAAACAAACTAGATCAATTTAACCAAACCGAAAAATTTTATGGATACTACTTTATCCGGATATCTGGTATAACTCAGATAAATAAAAAGAAATATTTTTTTCTGCCTCATTTCGACATATGTATCTTATCAAATTCTGCCCTAACTGCAAAGTAAGCGAAATAAACTACTCTAAATTTATTACGTCTCATAAATAAATTGAATATTCGTAAAATAGAAACTTAATTTCATAATATATATTCTATATCTTATTTTCACGTGCACGTGCTGCCAAATAATACACTGCACCTGTCGTCACTAAAGGGGTACTCTGAGTTCCAACTTATCCAATCCTAATTCACATTTCCTATCTTGTCTCGTTTCAGTATTACCAATTCCCGTTCGGTCCCCTAATTCCTCTCATTCGTCGTCCTCGTTAATCCCACTATCCTGCCACACACTCGATCCAGTGTTAAGTCGGTAAACTAGTAAATCCAGAGAGCCTAACTTTGGAAAGAGAAAAGGTATTTAGCCTGCAGGAAAAATCGTTGGAAAGAACCGTAAATTTAAGAGAAAGCGTTGTTCAGTAAAGAAGAATAAAAACATTCTATTTGCATGAAACACATTCACCTGCAAATTGCTAAAGCGTTTGTGGCTATTTTCATAATGTTCAAGTATTACATATTAAATCACGAAGTGCCAAAACATTACAGACTGTTTACAGTACATTATTCTGTTTAAGTGGTTGTTATGTAGTTGTCAACATGTTTGCTATACCTTTTGATTCAACATGAATATCAATTACAAATATCAATTACAATTACAATATCAATTACAATACAATCAATTACAACCCAGGTTGGAAAAATTCTATAGATTTTGAGTAGAGTAGATTCTACATAATCCTGACATGAATTTTCTAGTCTGAAGTCTATTCAATCCTGACATGAATTCTACTCCAAATTCTATACAATCTATACGATTACGTAACTTTGTCACTTGTAATTTGTCATATGGAATTTGTTACTTATCACTTCTCACTTATCATTTCTCATATTTGATTTTGCACACAATAATCGTTTGCAACATCGCGAGTCAATATAATCCCCCACTGAGTATTTTAAACACAATTTTCGTAAATCTAAAATGAAAAAATGTCGAAACTGCTTTGATTAACAAAAATCCATGCTATAGATAAATATATTTCTGTTGAAAATTTATATCTTATTTCCAAAACGAATTTCACTTTCACAATTAGATGATTAAAGAATAGATGATTGAAGATTTCTCAATACATTTCTCAATAAACTTTTATAAATTTCTGAAAAAAATTCTTAAAAGACCTATAAAAGACCACTTAATAATGAATAGAAAATTTGAGAATGGTAGACATGATTTTAGTAAAAATTTACGTAAAAAGATTAGGTCTTAAGCATTCTTATAAAATTAAAGTCGAATGTTTCTCAAATATATTTCAAATAATATTTCCATTCACAGTAAATCGTGGGATATTATTTTAATCTGCAATGATATTATTTTGATCTAAAGCGGATCATTTATTCTGTTGCCACAGTCTTTTGTTTTTCAATTTCTCATTTTGCTGTCGATTAAAATGATATCCTGGGATTTTCTGTGTTATGATGCAATATTTAACTATTTTTAAAAATTTTCGTAATTCTTACCACACTGTTTTTTTCAACATGCACTCATCGCTGGATTATGGGCCACTGGATTTCGGGCCGGCTTCATGGTCGTTCACGCTTCACTGATTCTGTCTCCCCTCCTGAGTGTCCCGCGACGGCGCCATCGCTCGGACAGTCAGGGCCGCCAGAAGTTGTTTATATCGCGACTCTCTGCGCATTTACTTTTGTTCGTTCAGAGACTATATACGCGGTCTTGAGTGTTAAGATAAGAGTGCTCGTTCGTCGCTTTAAATCCGGTTCAAACTGGATTTTAATAGCATTGAATTGAGGATCGTCTACCCCTGAGCCCGGCCCATATTCCAGCGATGAGTGTAACTTTATTCCCAGAAAATTATGTGAAACGAAGTTAGTTTTAATTTTGTAAATAAATTCATAAATTGAAACAGTCTGAAAATAATACTAATAATTTGATGCTTGTAGGAAAATTAAAAGTAAATATGCCACTTGCATGCGATACAAGAACACTTACCGTTATCAAAAATAAACCAAATAAATAATTTGGTAATTAATAAGTAATCTAATTTAATAACTAATAACTAAAAAATAATATTTAAGTAAAGCGAAAATATTATTGCAGCATATCTTTAGAAAATAACCTTGTCCTTTTATTTATTTACTGAACTTTTTACATATTTTACATTGATTATTATTTTGTCTTTACACTTATTACAAAAAACGACTTATCGGTGATATTTAAAATCCACATTGACAGAAGCTCTGTATTTACAAAAACTGGCATGCGAAAAATCAAGAATGAGAAATGGTAAGTGACAAATAACAAGTGAGAAGTGACAAAGTTACGTAATCGCTCCCCTGATATACAGTCTAGTCCAAATTCTATACAATCCTGACATAAATTCTAGTCCTAATTGTACAGAATTCAAAAAAAAATTCTAGTTTAAATTCTATATAACTCAGAAAAAATTCTAGTCTAAATTCTATAGAATTCTGACGAGAATTCTGAACTTTATATGTCCGGCTTTTATTTTAATTTGGACTAGAATCTTCGTCAGGATTCTATATATATATATATA
>JBAGKK010011337.1:0-12043 GCA_037177015.1 Euceroptres primus
CGAACGGTGATAGCCTGAACCCTAATTTTTTTAAAAATTTCTTCGGCATTGAAAAACGAAGAGAATGACACCTGGAATAGTAGAACAAAAATTTTTTCAGCTAGATATGCAGTTTTTTTTCTATTGATCGTACGCATTTTTTGTAAAAATAAGTATTTGACCTTCAAAAATAAAAATAAAAAAAATTTGACTTTTTTTGAATTGAGGTTTTTTTTCTTTTCTTACAGTCTAGAAAAAAAGCTTGAAGCACCTATAGGTTTAAGAACGGACAAATTGTTATTCATTCTTGAAAGTAAGCGTTATGTAAGTTTTTTTTGGTTATCATTTGTTTCAATAACTTATGACTCATTTGAAATCAATAAAAAGAAATGTTCTCACTACAGCGTCGGTAGGGGTTTTCATGCCCTTTCTACTCTTTCTTTCTTTAAAAATGATGGTCAAATTACATATGCTTTGATGATTAAAATAATTTAATCATCATTTTTGAAGGTGAAACATTTATTTTTTCGTAAAATGCTTATGATTAGAGGAAAGGGCATGAAAAATACTACCGACACTATTGTAACAGATATTTTTTCTGATATATATATTTTTTTTGTTTGAGTGATATCTATTTCTAGACATCACTGCTCTTTATTATCATTTAGAGGATCCCTAAAAGTTTCCTAAAGGTTTCTCGTTCCCTAAAACTTTATTATCACTACAGGTAGCGTGTGTTTACATAAATAACAATCAGAGAAAAAAAGGAACTGAGGACAGGTCAATGAGACGGTTCTTATATACCCTAATTATAGTAGTGGGGGAACTAGTTCGATTATCTGTTTACAATCTCCTCTGTAGACTAAATTTAGTCCCTAAATTTTTATTTGCTTTGTTTCAGTAGGTGTTTCTAACAATAGCTGTACAGATGCATTATATGATACTATGTGGGTGGGAGTTTCCACCGTAGTTTTAACGCAGAATAAACACAGTCGTTGATGAATACAAGATTTTACTAAATCAATTAATCCTAATTTATATGCTAGGAAGAAAGACAGCAAGCCTTAAGAACCGTAGCCTATGTATTTTAACAAGTCTATTGCTGTTTCCTTTCAGTTTTGTGTGCATCTATGAACGACGATATTTGATAACATATTTTCTATGTCATCTAAACTGAGCCTTGCTAGACGCAGATCTTGATTACCTATTTGTTTAGGAACTTGAAGTAACCTATCCTTTAGTTTGCTTATAACATTAATATCATAACCTGTACTGTAGGTTATATTAACTCATTCTATTACTTCCAGAATACTTTCTTGGTTTAATTCTGATATG
The DNA here is from genome assembly GCA_037177015.1 of Euceroptres primus. Taxonomy (NCBI): domain Eukaryota; kingdom Metazoa; phylum Arthropoda; class Insecta; order Hymenoptera; family Figitidae; genus Euceroptres; species Euceroptres primus. Next base: position 1,315 of record JBAGKK010011337.1, read on the forward strand.
ACGTAGTTTCTTATTGGTATAAACGTTTCGTTATGCAGTAAGTAAGGTGATTTGTTGCATAGAAGAAGCGCATATTTTCAGAATAAATAAATTACTATATATTAATTTTATGTTTGGCTGGTTCCGTTTACATATTTTGTATTTTGGCTTTTAAGCGTTGGTATCTTGCATTTGCTAATTGGATCTCAAATTTTGGGGTACAGATTTTGAAGCATGCGGTTTCGGCTAACCTTATAGTCTCGTCAATAGCTGTAATTCTTTCTTCTGTGGATGTTAGATTTATACCGATAACCAGTTTCTATTTTTCGTGGTATAGGTGTATTTTGGAGATTTCTTCTATGTATACATTTCCTTGGATCTCTGACAACTCATAATTAGCTTTCATAAGAGCAACTAGGATGAGCAGTATTATCCAAGGAGCAAGTTTCATCTGAAAAAAAGGCATAACGTTATTAATGTGCAGCATTAATACTTGATCTGTGTTTAGCACTTTGATATTGTTCTTTTCGAGTATGTTTATTATTTTGTAAGGGCCCTTCCAAGATTGGTCTAGTTTGTTTGTTTTGGTGTTGTTTTTTACTTTTACTAAATCGTTAATTTTGTATACCGGCTGATGTTTTATTATCCTGGAGTCCAAGAATTTTTTTCTTTTTTGTTTTTCCAATTCAATTCTTTCTCGAGCTTTCAAATCGTCTTTCCTTTTCCATTTCTGTATTAGTTCTTGGTAAGTCAGTGACGGATTTTGTTGGATGGAGAATGTTATGTTAGGTTCTCGACCAAAGGTCAATTCGTACGGTGAGAATCCTGTAGTTTGGTTTTTTGTGGTATTGATCACAGAATTAATAAATTTTATATTATCATCCCATTGTTTGTTATTTTCAGCAATCGATGTTTGAAACAAGTTCCCCAGAGTTGAATACATTCTTTCCACGTTGCCATTTGATTGCGGATGAAAAGAAGTGGTTTTGATTGGTTTTATGTTCAGGGCTTCTTCGAATTGTTGCATTAGTTCTAATACTAGGTTTTGCCCCTGGTCCGTAAGGATAGTTTTGGGTACTCCGAAGATGTAGGTATAATGAACTATTAGTTGTGTGACTATAGTTTCAGATGTTTCCTCTTTCATTGGTAACAGAATAGTGTACCTAGTGAGTCTTGCAGACTTAGAATGCACTTGTTCCCAATATTGGTTTCAGGTAGTGGTCCGTATATATTTAGGGCAATTTTATCATTTGGTTTTAGAGGGATATCTGGTATTATAATTTCCATTAGATACCTGATTCTAGTTTTTTTCTGTAATTGGCAGATTGGGCAATTTTTTAAAAACTTCCTTACGTCATTGTCCATGTTTGCCCAATAACCCAATTTCTTAGCTCTGTTTATTTAGTTTTGTTTACCCAGATGATTCGCGTGAGATTCCTTAATTATGGTGTTCTTTTCTTCCTTGGTAAGCTCTCTCCTATTGGTAAGGCATAGATGGAAACTTAAGTGTGGGTAAAGTGTGGACAAAAACTCGAACATTTCTTGTATCAATTCTTTCTCGATCGGGCTTAATAAAGGATTCCCAATTATGAATCGAATAAGGGTTAGTTTTTTGTTCTATTAGTTGTCCTTGCTTTCTTATCCAGTTTTCTTCGTTAAAATCCGGAAGGGTGTCTTTGGTTATTTTTTACCATAGTTTTCCCACTGCGTTGTGCTTAATTTTCAAATTTCCAATTGTCGGTTGTAATCTCCATTGCATAAAATCCTCATATAGTTTTTCTGATTCCGATGTTTCTGTTTAGTTCTAGGGACTTTCGTCTGCTTGTTGATCCGAGTCTATTGACGGCTCCCTCATTCTTCTCTGAGGCAGTTTTACTCTTTCTTGTGGACTCAGTAGTTCTTCTTGTATAATTGTCGGTCTTTCAACAGGCATATCTTAGATCTCTATATCCGGTAGTGCGTCCTCCAATTCTTCTGGTGTGATTTCTTCACTATCAACTGCTTGTTGCAAAATGTCTTTATCTTGGATGGGGAAAAGTCTTGACAGGCAATCTGCCACTTTGTTCTCTTTTCCTTTAATGTATTCAATTTCATACTGGTACTCTGCCAACCGTAATCGCCATCTTAAAAGGCGTGAGCTGGGGTCCTTCACATTGTTTATCCATACAAGTGCTTTATGGTTTCAGTGCCCAGACAATTGCCAGGAGTTCCTTTTCAGAGGTGGTGTAATTCTCTTCTGCCTTGTTCAGCATTCTAGATATAAACAAGCAAGAGTGGTTTTCTTAAGATAAAACCGCTCCAAGCCCAGCGTTAGATGCTTCGGTGGTTAGAGTGAATGTCTTCCTAAAGTCAGGGAATCTTAACACAGGTGCGGTTGTTAAAGCGTCCTTTAATTTTTGGAAAGAAGTTTGACATTCGGGTGTCCAAATGAAGGGTGTTTCTTTTTGAGTTAGTTTATTTAGTGGCCGAGCAATTAAAGAGAATTCTTTTATGAATTTTCTATAGTAGATAGTTAATCCCAGAAACAATTGAATGTCCTTTATGGTTTGCAATTTTCTAAAATCCTGAATTGTTTTAATTTTTACTGGGTTTGGCTTAACACCTTCTTCCGTCAGGATGTGTCCCAAGTATTCCAGCTCTGGTTTTAAAAATTCACACCTGGTTGGTTCAAGTCTCAATCTGAGGTCTTTTATCCTCTGTAAAACCATTCGTAAGTTTTTATGGTGTTCCTCGATAGTGCTGCCAAATATTGCTATGTCATCTATGTAAACAAAGCAGCATTTCCCAATCAGTCCCATAAATGCGTCGTCCATCATTCTTTGAAACGTTGATTGGGGCGTTTCTCAAACCAAAGGGGTACGATGGTATTCGTAGTGTCCTCGGCAGGTGGAAAATGCTGTGAATTTTTCGCATTCTTCCTTCATAGGAATTTGGTGAAATCCTGCACTCATATCGAATGTAGAGAATTTCGCTTTTCCCAGTTGGTTCAATATATCGTCGATTATGGGTAATGTAAAGGCATCTTGATCCATGTCCTTGTTGATTTGCCTACAATCGATTACCTTGCGAAGCTTGTTGCCCTTTTTAGGAACTATCCATAGGGGTGAGTTATACAGTGAATTAGAGTGTCTATTCCTTTAGCTAATAACCTGTGAGTTTCTTCGGGAGAAAATTCTCTATGTTTTTCTGGTAATCTGTGGGATCTTCAATTTATTATTTTTCCCGATTTCAAAATGATTTCTTACTTTGTTAACTGTGTGTAAAGGAGAGGGTCGGCAGGTAGCGCAAACACTTCCTGGAATTGGCTAATAATTTTTTGTGTATCTTCCTTAATCCTTTTTCGATATATTCGGTTTTTAAGGTTTTTAATACTTCGTTTAGTCTTTCGTGATATTCCGATGTTTGTTTGTCAGTGTCGTTCATTTTGACAGCATCGCCCCCTTCTTGAGAGATGCTCACGTCTCGTGAGGTTATGTTATGAATTACTTCAAATTTCAGGTTGGTCAGCATTTTAATGGGGTTATTTTCATAATTTTTAATAGGTATTAGCAGTTTTCCATTTTCTGTCCTGTATATTCCGTCTATTGTTTTGTCGTTTCCTTCTATCCAAACATCTTGATTTTTTATTTCCGGTATGGAAATTCTACAAATTTTTACCGTATGTTTACTCCGTCATCGTACAGAATACATCGGTACACTCCGTCATCGAATAGTGGGAGTTTTCTATCGTTTAGTATATGGAATTTTTGTGTAATTGAATATGTTTCGAACTTTTGAAAAAACGGGAGGCCTAGGATTCCATCTTCTGGTAGTGGAAATTCATTATCAATTAAATGAAGTAGATGTTTTTTACCGAAGTGTTGCCTGTAGATTGCCTCAGTGGATGTATATTCGTCATTTCCCATTTTAAATTGCTTTCTGCGTTTACTTTTCGTTTCCTCTGGTTTCAGTTCCTTAATCTTAAGTATGCTGATGGTGCCTCCGGAATCAATTAATAGTCTGTATTCGGATCCGTCTCGTCGATTTCCTCTAACTGACTGCAATCGTCCATGTACGTTTCAGATTCGGCATTCTCCTCGTACTGAACTTGCTCGTTTACCTCTTCTGTCGTCATTTGAATATGCTCTAAAAATTCCTCCTGATCTTTCTGGATGTTGTTGACCTGTGATGGTCTTTTGGAGTTTTGGCCGTAGTTATACGGCCAAAACTTATAGTTAATTTTCCGCATTTGAAGCACTTCGTATTGACACTTCATATTGACTCTATCGGCCCATGTCAAGCCTGAGGTTTTAAATGGCGTAGTATTAGCTGACGGTCGGATATTTTGGAACGATCTGGGGGGTGAATCGTATTGTTTTATTTGTAGTAGGCACTGGGTTTCGAATTGGTTGGGCTTCCTTGAGCCACATTTCGGTCTCCATTGCTAAATTCTGAGCTTCTGCTAGAGTTGATGGTTTGAGGAGCCGGATCTGCAATCAAATTTCTTTTTTCAGAGTTAGTAAATAGTGGTTAACATTATTCTCTGTCTCTTCTATTTTTATTCTAATTCACTGTTCCACTGGGATTGTGTGCTGCCCTTGAATGCTGTAATTTAGTTCGTTCGTTATCGGCCTGAACCGTAATGAAAAGTTCTGGACGGTTTCAGTTGGTAAAAAAAAGATAGGAAGGAGAGGAAGGAGAGAAGAAACGGATTGTAGCGGGTTATGAAGCCGAGTAAAAATTAGTATGACTGGGAGTATTCTTTTGAAGGAGGGTAACTATTGGGACTTAGGGAAAATGATAGTCTGCGAGGAAAAAGTCTTAAAGGCGGCGGTGAAGATTTGGGGGTATCCGAGTCCATGAAGTAGGAAGGATGAGGTCTTGATCGCCCACAGTAATAAGGTTGAAGCTGTGAAGAGTGGCGATTGAAAATCCTGCTACATTGTGCAGCAGATAATCCGCTCGCCGGAAGAGGAAAATCGGTGGATGACCCACCATCCTCATTACTCGCGTCGTTTTCCGACGGGAACGACTTTTTTCATCTTTTTCTTCTTCTTTTTCTTTTTCTTCTTCCCCTTCTTCTTCTTCCACCTCCTCACCGTCCATAATTTTGTGGATGTCGGCCACGTTGTCAAAATCGCCATAGCTAGCATCCAGATTCTCTTCCTGCTCGACCTCTTTCTCCGACTTAAGCTTAAAATTGGACTCATCATCATCACCTGAGTCAGACTCCAAAGCGTTGTAGTCCTCTAGAGCCATCGCCAGTGAGCTAGTGACCAGTGACATACGTGCTTCAAAATACTCTGCACATGCTCAAAGCGAGTATGATTAAAAAGGGTACAAACTACTAACGAATCACAAAAACTACAATTACATATTTACAAAATTAATTTTAACAACAACTGCTCACTAGCTAGAAATTTAAAAAATATACAAAATTTACAAATTTATAAAAAATATACAAACTGCAAATCTACACATTTATTTACACAATTTTTTATAGCCGTAGGGTAAAGAATCATAATCCTCTACCCTACGCCTTATCATATTGACTACTCTACAAATTCTACGTTCATCCTGCGTAACTCTTTGATGTAATCGAGTGGTTCGAATGGCTCTGGAGTTTATTGTTGTCGGATTTCGGTCGGAAATCACGAGATCGCGAATGGAGTCAAAATTTATTAACTGTGCGTTGTTAAAGTTTAGAGTGATGCCCTTTACATTACAGACTGATGACTCTGTACTATCTGCAGCCCTAACTATGTTCACGTAGTATTTCAGGACACCTGAAACGAAAGCTCGAATAAAACTACCCTCGATAAAGTCTTTTTTGAGTTCGTAGGTTAAATCACCCAATAGTGAACATACAGGTGGCGCGTATTCTCTGAGTATATTATGGCTTACATATATGCACGAGTCCATATATATATATATATATATATATATATAGTACAATATGCGTCTATTTAATTTAGACAGTCGTTGAAAATTTTTGCAATTTACAAAATCCCCAGATTTTTGCGTAATTTTGTTTAGTTTTTATAATTCTATAGTTTTGAACTTCGAAAGTTACACGGTGTTCCAGGACTAGGGCTATATTTAAGATTTGATATTCTGTTTGCTTTTCTCTTTCTATTTTTTTATATACTGCGGTACAATATGCGTCTATTTAATTTAGACAGTCGTTGAAAATTTTTGCAATTTACAAAATCCCCAGATTTTTGCGTAATTTTGTTTAGTTTTTATAATTCTATAGTTTTGAACTTCGAAAGTTACACGGTGTTCCAGGACTAGGGCTATATTTAAGATTTGATATTCTGTTTGCTTTTCTCTTTCTATTTTTTTATATACTGCGGTTCCATTTTCGTCGAGGGACACCGAGGGACATCAAGGATCATTTGGGACGCCTTTTGGGACTTGATAAATTTTTCGTCAACTTCGAGTTATGTTCAGGCCGCTTGAATTTTCCCGCCTGTTGTCTGCTGTCGTTGCTATTTTAGCTTACGTCGTACCTCAGGATAAGTTCCTTTCTAATGGATGCCACCAGGATTCTGTGATGTCGATCATAGACCACAGAAAGTCTGACTTCTTCACCTGGAGTGAAACTATTAGTATTCTTCTACTGAGAAGTTTTTTATGTCGATCCCCGGCATTGCAAGTGGAATCTCTTTTCTCGGGCCCATAGTTTCTTTGTCGCTATGCCGCTGGAACCGAAAGAGATCTTGGATTGTTTTTCAGATAAGTTTGGTTGCCAGGATGCTCTCGAATGATATGGACGGAGAGAAAGGACATCAAGTCAACATCTTTAGACAATTATGATTCAGATGACTGCCAGGAATAAATACCAAAAACAACGTGGATAACATCGTTTCCTGACACGATCTTCTGGATTCTCCCCGGATTCTTTAGGATTTTACCTGATGCGGCTTACCATTGTTAAATTTAATATTGAGTTTATAGATGAGATTTACAGTTTTAAAATATGTAAAAAATTCCAGATGAAGCAGATTTATTGGAAATTTTACAGTTTTAGATTTTGAAGAGATTTTAGACTTGAGAATTTTGACTTGAGTTTTAGATTTTGAAGTGATTTTAGACTTGAGAATTTGGACTTTAGAATTAGAGAAATTTTAGAGATTTCTTATGACACGTGCTAGAAATGGAGATTTTCCCATGATTGCTTTCTTTTTCTAAATTTTTGTAAATTTGTATGACTTTTGAGTCCCTTTTCCCTAAAAATTGTTAGTTGAGATTGTCGCAACCCCCTGATTATAGTTGAGATTCCTAGAGATAATTTCTCCCAAATTTGTCGATATTTTTTCGCTAAATTTTAAGTCGAGAATTTCTCACTACGTCGTTAGTTGAGATTCAAGTAAATTTGAGTCCTGCAACATCGGACTTAAGCCAAACCAATGTTTGTTCGTTTCGAATTTTTAGTTGAGTCTTATTTTGAGTAATTTGTCGAGACAGAGCAAATTTCCATTTCGAGTCGATTTTGATTATTTGTGTAATTTACTTTTGATAGTAGTCTTCGACACTAATTTAAGTGTTTGTGAAACTAGAGTATTAAATATTAACTGAATAAATTGTCAACTGATTTTATGAAATTGTTGTAGTTTTGATTTTTAGCATAAGAAACCTTCTTCGTGCGAACCCTCTCTTCTAAGCTAAGTTGGTTGAGTTCCGGTACGCTGCGTTTCTTTTTAACTCTGATTTTTTGAGATCCTGGTTTGAGTTAAAGATTTTGTTTGAGATAATTTTGATTTAATATTTAGAGATCTGTATAGAGGCAATTTTTGGAGAATTATTGTTGAGATAATTTTGAAGTTTATTTGAGAATTGGCCCCGAAAGGCACGGCGCCCAACAATTTTAGTTTTGCATTTGATTCAAGCGAATTTTTATTGAGAGCACAGTGCCGAAGGGATGTGTTATTGTTTTATTCCCTGAGTAAAAACTAATAAACATCACAACAGGTATTCGTAAAGCTTTAATCGTACTTGTGCTGTAGTGTAAGCCGCAAGAACGATATTAGTGTTGGAAGCAGCCGTGCAGTCCTCCTTTCTGTGCTCCCAATAAAGGCACAGCGTCTCATTATTTACGGATACGATATTTTTGACCTAAATTTCGAGGCTTCTTAGCATTTGCAATAACTTTTGCCGCGTACGTACTATCGTAGTTTGCGGTAGATTATCGCGCTAGCCAAATTTCCCTCAAAACGAGTTGCGACATAATTTTGCAACTGAGCGTTAACCTGGATTGTGTTGAATTTTTTCACGATCCAGTTTAAGAGGGCTGTGGGAACACCGAGAAAATTATGTTTGGTAGAAAGCTATTTTCGCTTACACTATAAAACGAAATGCTTATTGTTTAGTATAGCTAAGTTAAGAAAGGAATAAACTATGCTTCTTGTTTTGCAATTTTCTAAAATTAGTCGTCTAAATAATAAAAAACGGTCTAAAGTTAGCCCGACTTTCAAGACTGATATCTCGAATTGTAATGATTTTTTCAAGAACTCAGAAAACAACAATCTTAGATTCATTCTTTATAAAGAAGTTGGCATATCCTACAAAGAAATTGTTATTAAATTAGTGTCAAAAATAGGTTTCCACGAGAAGACTGTAAGAGGGAAATTCAGGGAAATTTAACGAGAGAAAGTGCTGATCCTAGTGGCTAAACAGTGAAGCAGCCAGTTTGGGCCGCCCATTCACTGCTCTGCATGCCATTCACCTCACCCCGTTACGTTTTAGGCTTGTAAGATCTATGTAGCTTCTAAGAAACGGAAGAAAAACAGAGATCTGGTACAGTATTCAAGGACATTTTCCTGAATTCAGTTTTACATTTATTTTTCCCAGTTGAGCTTGCTTCGCCAGCAAGAGTGTTTCATTTGTTTTTCGAGAAAAAATGTCAAAAATTTCGTTTTTTGACACTTAATGGATTTGTATGTTTCATGACATTTTCATTCGAATTATATATACTTTATAGAATACTTTTTTTTAACAACTATTGAAAGTGAACAGAATTTGAAGTTTCATATTTTTAATTGTAATAGCAATTAGTTAGCAAAAAAACATTTACATTTCTCAACAAACCATTTTATGTAAAAAAATAACTTTTGCAAAAAACGGTTCAAACCTGAAATGAGCAAGCCTAAATTCCAAAAGTAGAATCTAAGAAACTAAGAAACGAAAGTAGTAGCTTATCATTTGAAATTTCGAAATATATGAAATAAATCAGGTTTTTCTTTATATTTGCGGAGCAAATAGTCTTTTATGTCAAACAATAATTCTGTCGCTAGTTTCAAGTTTCAGAATCCAAAATAAAAGTGAACGACTTAGAATGTAAATATTTTTATATACGTTGATAAATATTGAAAACCACAGAACTAGAGTAGTAATTTATCATTTGAACTTACAAAATATGTGAAATAAAGCAGGATTTTCTTTATACTTGCGGAGCAAATAGCCTTTTATGTCAAAGACTAATTCTGTCGCTAGTTTTAAGTTTAAGAATCCGAACTAAAAGTGAAAAACTTAGAATGTAAATATATTTATCTACGTTGATAAATATTGAAAACTACAAAACCAGAGTAGGTGCTTATCATTTGAACTTACGAAATGTGTGTAATAAATCAGATTTTTATTTACACCTGAGGAGAAAATAGCATTTTATCTCAAACAATAATTCTATCGGTAGTTTCAAGTTTCAGAATCTGAACTAAAAGTGAACAACTTAGAATGTGAATATTTTTCTCTACATTGATAATTATTGAAAACTACGAAACTAGAGTAGTAGCTTATCATATGAACTTTCGGAATACACGAAATAAATCAGATTTTTCTTTATACTTGATATAAAATAGCCTTCTATCTCAAACAATGGTTCTATCACTGACTTGAAATTTCAGATACTGTGCTAATTCTGCACAGATTCAGAACGTTAATATATTTATGTACAAGAATAATTATTGAAAACTGCAAAACCAGAGTAGTAGCTTATCATTTGAGCTTTCGAAACATGTGAAATAAGTCAGGTTTTTCTTTATATTTGCGAAGCAAATAACCTTTTATGTTAAAGAATAATTCTGTTGCTAGTTTCAAGTTTCAGAATCCGAACTAAAAGTAAACAACTTATAATGCAAGTATGTTTATTTATAATGATAATTATTGAAAACTACAAAACAAGAGTAGTAGCTTATCACTTGACAAGCTAAAAAAAGACTCATTTAGACAATTTTCTACTTAAAGAGTTAGGCTTTACCTCAAAAACTCAAAATATTAGGAATTTTGTCAGGCGTGTGCTTCTTTATACGTATGTTTGAATAGACTTGTGAACTTTCTGGGCCCAAAAAGCTTGAAGCCCCAGGATCACGGTTTAAAATGTTTAAAATCTGAAAAATTGGACAATTCATTTTTCACTAAATGAAAGCAGATTCAGGGATGAGAGTTAAAGAAATAAAAGTTTTGTTTTGACACACCCAAGATCCTAGCGTGCAATTTGTCTTTTTTTTCTCTATTTCAAAAACTTTTTTTCCTTGTGAGAATAGTAAATTTTAAGTAAAATTTACTGTAGTAATTAATAATGAAATATACAAAATAAAGGCTGGTTGAGATTAGGTTTTTTCAAATTGGCAGTAAACACATTCTTTGTTTAGATAAATTGAACAATTTTTAATCAAAATCATTTTGTAAAAATATTTTTCATTGAAAAATAGCTGGTTTTGTAACAATTTTTAAAAAATCGGATAAATGTACATATTATACATTTATCAGA